>ML869478.1:9349-20460 GCA_009831015.1 Picea engelmannii | reverse complement strand
CGGTTTAGGGTTTCCAGGGTAAAATCTCTATGTACTATGTGATTGTCATTGATCATTTATGTATAATTATGTCTTCTCTTTCTAGGTTGTTTTAGTGCAAGTGTTATTTTCTCTACAAGAGGTATCAAAGCTTGTTTTGTTGCTATGTACAAGTCATATTAGAGAAAGCTTAAGAAGATCTCGGATTTGACCTAAACCTACGTCCAATAAGAGTTGTAAGGAAATGATCTTTAATTTGTGCTTAAAAGAATGGCAAGTAGTTCAAGGATAGAGATCGAAAAAATTAATGGCCATAATTTTGAGCTATGGAAGCTTAAAATGGAAGAGTTCTTTTTAGATTGAGAACAATGGATAGTTGTGAGTCCAAAAACAATTATGATGGGTATGTCGAAGGAAGAATGGGAGAAACTTGAAATAGCAAAGGAGCTCGATCCAACTCTGTCTTGCAGATTCAGTACTGTTGAATGTCTCATGCAAAGACACTCTAAATAAAATGTGTGACAAGTTGGGAAGTTTTTACAAGTCGAAATCCTTGGTAAACAAGTTGTCTCTTCAAGAAAATTGTATCTTCTAAGGATAAGTAATGGTAGCTCAATAATAGAGCGTCTTAATGCATTCAATATCATGATAAGTCAGTTATTATATGTGGATATTAAAATATTTTAGGAGGATAAATGTATTAGTCTGTTGCGTTCTTTTCCAGATTCATGGGATAGCCTAGTTGTGACTATCCAGAGTAATGCAACCACATTAACGCTTGAAGATGTGGTTGTGTCTCTAATATTAGAGGAAATGAGGTGGAAGAACATGGAAGGATCAACCAAGGATGCCTTGAAGGTGAGAGGTCGAACGATCGACAAAGGTAAAGGTAAATTCTTTGGTCGATGGTCTAAGTCGAATGGTATATCTAAATCCCTAGTTTAGTTGACGAGAAGATGATGGAAGTGTGGTAAATTTGAGCATTACAAAAGGGACCGCAAGTTGAAGGATTGTGGAAAAAGTCCTGGATCTAATGGTAATCAGTAGATTGAAAGAAAGAATTCCCCGGAAAAAAAGAGGAGATGTGTAATTGGCATCGACCAATACACAATCAGAGCATGACATTTGGTTGATCGACTCAAGTGCATATTTTCATATGACACCTCACAGGGATTGGTTATGTGATTATGAGAGATATAAATGAGGAGATTTATGCTTGGGGGATGAATCGAAAACCAAAGACGAGAAAGAGTATGATTGATGCTAAAAAATGGGAGGAGTAGAACCCTTCTAGGTGTGCTACATATTTCGGGTTTGGCTAGAAATCTAATATATGTCAGAAAAATGGGCAAGGAAGCAATGATCTTAATGAGAGGATTTTATATTCGAACTTTGTACAAGTTGTTGGGGAATTTCAACTCGACTGGATGCAACAAACTTGTTGTCTCTGAAGTCGACTTGACTCTGGTTGACTCGACTCTAGCCAACTCGACTAGTACTTGTATAGTCAAGTTGACCATGTTATGGCATTAGAGGATGGGACGTACTGGGGAAAAAGGACTTCGAGCTATGCACAAAAAAGGTATGGTCGAAGGTTTTCCATATTCTAATTTAGAAGTTGAGTTTTGTGAACATTGCATACATGGAAAACAAATCATGTGAGATTCCCATCCGGAGCTAAAAGGGCAAAAAGGATCCTAGAATTGATACATAGTGACGTGTTTGGGCCTGTATTGGTTCCATCACTAGGTGGATCTCTATATTATGTTTCCTTCATAAATGATTTTTCCATGAAGACATGACTATATTTCCTAAGGAAGAAATATGAGGTTGAAGGTTTTCAACAAGTTTAAAGAGTTTAAATCTCTTATGGAAAACAAGACAGAGAAAAAGATCAAGGTGTTGAGAACTAACAACAAAGATGAATTATATTGTAAAGCCTTTGAGCAGTTCTACAAGAAATGTGGCTTAGCATTCCTACCCTGCAATAGAATGGAGTTGTCAAGAGAATGAATAGGGAATTGATGGAAAAGGCAAGGAGGATGCTCAACAGTGTTGGGCTCACACAAAATTTTTGGGCAGAGGCAATCAATACTACATGATATTTGATAAATATCCCTCCTTCATCAGCCCTATTCAACTCGACTCCACACGAGGTATGGTTTAGTAATAATCCTTTGCTTTCACATCTCAGAGTCTTTGGTTGTGATACATTTTTGCATATTCCTAAGGAAAAGAGAAACAAGATGGACGATAAAATAGTCAAGTGTATTTTCATTAAGTACAATGATGGAATGAAAGGATATAAGACATGAGATCCGATATTGAAGAAACAATTTATAATAGAGATGTGGTCTTCAGGGAAGTTAGAGGAACTTCTAGGATTGCATAGGATCAAATGAAGAAAGAACGGGAGAAGCTAGTATTGGAGTTGAGGAACGAAGAACATGATTCAGACGAGTCTATTGAATAATATGAAGAGGTGGAACAACCAACTAAGTGTAACGAGGTCTAAATGAGTAAGGAAACTAACTAAGAGGTATAATCCACCTCATTTCCATTCTACATTTGTGATATTTTCCACTGATGATGAGCCCAAGTTAGTCAAGGAGGTAGCCAAATCAACAAAGGGTAAACTCTGGTAGGACGCCATTGTTGAAGAAATTGAATCCTTGCACAAGAATGAGACATGGGATTCGATCAATATTTCTAATGGAAGGAAACTCATTGGTAGAAAGTAGGTGTTCAATAAAAATTTGAACGTAACAGGTCAATTCGAGAAGTTCAAAGCTCGACTGGTAGCAAAAGGGTATTCTTAAGCTGAGGGAGTTTAATTTGGTGAGATTTTTTCTCCTATTGAAAAATTAAATTCCATTAGAGTACTAATGTCTCTGGCTGCAACATTTGATCTTGAGATAGAGAAAATGGATGTAAAGACAACGTTCCTACACATGGACCTAGAAGAATAAATCTACATGAAACAACCTAAATGGTTTGCAATAAAAGGAAAGAAAGAGTTGGTGTGCAAGTTGAAAAGACCCATTTATGATCTAAAGCACTAACCAAGGATGTGATATGTCCATAAGTTTAACACATACATCCTTAGTTTAGGATTTGTGAGAAGTAAGGTTGATCATTGTGTATATTCCAAGGAAGAAGGTTATCGTTTCATATATGTAGCTTTGTATGTCGATGACATGTTGTTGGTAAAAAACAACATGGATATTATAAAGGAGGTGAAGATGCAACTATCCTCCAAGTTCGACATGAAGGATCTCAGTGTTGCGAACTTCATTCAGGGAATGGAGATCAAGAGAGATAAGGAAATTATAAAACTATGGTTAAACCAGAGAAAGTATATTGAAACAGTCTTGTGATGGCAGAAGTTTCTTCATACACAAATTTTATTAAAGAAGGAAAATAAATTACATGATTAATGTAAGAGCTTACAATCTCAACTTTTCTCATGCATGAGAAAATGAGAGCTTAAATAATCTCATCATACCAATTCTAAACTAATTTTTGTTGTGGATATCTTATCACATAATCATGTGAGTATGACAAGTGTCCATGTACATTAAATAAAGATTATAACAATTTCCTATTTTGTTGCTTCTAAGAAGCGACTCTTTTCTAGTCTTGTTATCTATTCTAACAAAATTCATTCTAGAAAAACCTAAGTATAATAAAATAATATTATACTAAGTACTTTAGGATCATAATATCTAGAATCTTGAAGCGTTTCAACATGCAAGATTGCAAACCGGTCAAGGCACCAATTCCCATGGGGGGGAACTAATTGTTGAATAGTGTCCAAAGACATGGGAAGAAATAGAGGACATGGCACATGTTTCCTATTCTAGTGTTTTTAGTATTCTGATGTATGTAATGGTATGCACTTGACGAGATATTGCTCATGCAATGGGAGTATTGAGCATGTACATGTCGACACCTAGGAAATAGCATTGGACTATTGTCAAGAGAGTGTTCAGGCACTTGCATGACACAACATAGTATGCAATTTGTTTCTAAGGGAAACATAAAACTGACAGCAAAGTGAATGTACATGGCTTTGTCGACATTGAATAAGATGGAGATATTGACCGAAGATGATCGACCAGATGATATATGTTCAATATGTTTGGTGGCAAAATTAGTTGGATGAGTAAGATACAAGTGGTTGTAGCCTTATCGATAGTAGAAACTGAATACATCGTAGCAACTCATGCAATAAAAGGAGTTGTGTGGTTGCATAGAGTATGTTCAGGGATTGGATTTGAGCAACAAGCTATGAAGATAAATTGTGATAGTCAAAGTGAAATTTTCTTGGAAAAAAAAAACTTACAATTCCAGGACAAAGCATATCGATGTACAATACCATTTCATGAGAGACATAGTGGAAAGGAAGAAGGTTTTGTTGGAGAAGGTAGACACTTTGGAAAACATAGTAGACTCTTTAACCAATTTTGTGAGTGTTGTGAAATTCTCTTGGTGTAGAGAGGAAATGGACATTACTGCCATGGGTCGGTGAATGAAAGTTCAATTTATCTTGTTTCAACAAAAAAGACAACAAGTAGGAGAATCTTGGATTGTTATATTATTTGTAGTGAAAAGATAGTCAATCGGTTGGCTAATCGAAGTGGATCAACTGGGTGAATGTTTGACTTGAATTCAAGTCAATGGTATGGTTAAATCAGAGGTCGAGTCAACAAGAGGTCAAAATATGGTCGACTGGTATCCGACTGGAGGTTGACTGTAATAGAATCCCAAGATTCACGAGATTGCAACAAATCATTTGCATGGATCTGTAATCATTTTTGGGTGCCATGAATTAGGGTTTTGCATGCAATAAAAGCTATAAATTTGGAATCATGTAACACCATAAAATGTTGACTCTTAGTGATTTGAAACTCTCAAATGAGAGGTATGTAATGGTCATGTAGAAGCAAGTCGAATTGGTTTCAGGGTTGTTCTTGTGTAAAAACAAGAGAGTAGGATGAAGATTGTGTCTTAGGTGTGGACCAAGGTTAGTTATGTAAATATTTATTCTATGAATTATTAAGACAATAATGAGCAAGAGTTACTCAAGGAATGTTGGTTTTCTCGGTTAAGGGTTTCTAGGAAAAAATCTTTGTATATTGTGTGATTGTCATTAATTATTTCTATTTAATTCAATTCTCTCTTTCCTAGTTGGATTAGTGCAAGTGTTATTTTCTCTACACTGGGTTGGTGGTGTATCAAGGTCTCCCCTCAAAAGCCCGAGGCCCCCATTTGCTTCAAGTCAAAATTGGTGAAGCACATGTTGTGGGAATGTTCCTTTGCAAGATCTTGTTTGCATGAGTATCAATATCAGTTGGCAAACATCCTTTAGGAACATTTGTACTAGCAGGAAATTTAGTTTGGTAATTTTTTATCGATGATCTGGGATTTCTTAGCTGGTATTTGGCATTGTTTTAGATTTTTTACTTTGTATATCCTTTGGAAACTCTGTTGCAAGTTTGTTTTTGATAATGAGGTTAGTTTTAATATAGTGTTTTGTCAATTATGGCAAGATGAGGTACACATTCAACTCCTATAAAAAGAGGCATTTCTATTTAGAGATGTCAAGTTGTTAGATTTGACCAATTATTCTGAATTCATAGTTGTTTTAGTTGCCCTACGAAAGACGATATGATGTATATACCCTTAAAAAAAAACCAATTGTTTCTAACTGCCAATGTAAATATTTTTATGTATATATAAGAAGTATATTTTACCAAAAAAAGGAGATATTACACAATGGTCATTCTTAAAAATCACACCTCCAACAACATAGGGTGGTCAGTCACCTTGGAAAGTGCCATCAAAGTAGGCCCAAGCACCACTTTTATCAATCTGACCCTTAGTGATATGTTTGGGTGGCTTAATCCTTGAGGCACATGTACATCCATCTAGGAAAAACATATTATGCACAACACATTGTATAGGATGGATTACTTAACCTTTGAATATTTATGAATTGCGGGCTAGCCAAATTCCTCAAGATGTAAACAAAGGAAATTCCTTATACTTGTTTTCACCAGGATTTGTGCACCACTTATTTGATCCTTCCTCAATTGTACTACTACCCCATACCTCCTTTAAACCAGTCAGACTCTACACTTGCTCTGTAAAAGGGAAAATCATTAGTAAATGGTCAATTGCTTCATTGTTATCTTTACAAAGTATACACCGACTTAGACCCTATTTTCTTCATTTTGTATTTTTTCCCAAGTGAAATCCTTTTTATTCAAGGATAGCCACATAAAATTCTATGCCTTTAGGGGACACTTAAACTTTCACAAGTCTCTTCACCACCAAACTCTATTTAGACTTTATTTAACTACACAAATGGTTTGATTTCCTAATTTTGGAGTATAAAGTGCACTAATAGGGTTTTCCCCCATATGAAATCATATTCTTCATCCATGATCCTATCATTATTTGATTTGTGTATATATCTTTCCCATTCTTTAGCTTCTCTCCCTTCTAGACCTAGAAGCTTTGATTGTTTCCATTATTGCCTCCAAATATGGTTAAATATAAATGTGCACATGATGCGCGCATGTGCGCACACACACACACACCGAGAGAGAGAGAGAGAGTTATAACTTGAAACCAAATACACTTGCCTCCAATTAGTCTCCAAGCACATTTGGCTACCGAAAATACACTAAAAAAATGTAAGTTCTTCAAACCTCATCCTCCCAATTGCGACATACTCAAACCATCAGTTTGGGCCACATCACTACGAAATAACTCTAAATACCAATCTGTGACATACCCATTGACTAGGTACCTCTAAATTCTCCTTCTTGGGCAAATTCAATTTTTTGTTACCAATCTTTAATTAATCAAGAAACATGAAACCAATGCATGCAATTAACAAGAACATGCTAAACCACAAGAGAAATTATCAACGTTCCATGCACAACATTAATAGCAAGCATGCACCATATACATACATCTCAGATATAATAAATACACAACAAAATATAAATTACACAAAAACATAGAGAGCACTTATATTTTCAAATACACATTCACCAACTAGTTGCAGATGTCTAACATTCCACCCAACCATAGACTTTGTTGTTCGAAATATCAACAAGATGTCACCTCCGAGCCAGGGCTATGAATCCACAAGGACGTGTCCTAGTCCGAATCTAACACACACAACCACCTATCAATATCTCACAGTTTTCCCAACCATATAACAATGCTAGTTTACCAACTCTCTTCCCTGTCATCTTGCACAACCCAAAGAAATGAACCCCTTTCTCTACAATGTGGTCCGTCGTGTTGTTCCACTTCTTTTCAAGGGCTCTAGATATACTAGCTAGGAAATCTCAATGTTGGAAACTCCAAGGATTCTCACTTGTGGACAATTCTCTCTCAATTGCCAATATTCTCATGCACATAGGTATCCATTCCTTTATGGAATAATCAACAATTACTAACAACCAATAAGCAATGGCTCTTTTGCTTCCATAGTTCATCTACCAAAACCAGGAATGAACAAGAATGAATGAGGAACCAAAATGAGTGAGTAGCAATGAATGACCAACCCCTAAACAACCAAAAACAAGGTTTATATAATTACATGCAATAAAGAACCTCATGGCCTTCCCCAAGAAGTTCATGTAACCACTTTTCCCCACTAAATCCAAGATGGGTAAATAAAATATAATGAAATAATCAACCCCTTTATCCCCCCCTCTCTCGTGCAATCATAGCCCCTATCCTTGTCCTTGTCCGTCTTGCAGCCAATAATGTATTTTATTAATATATTCAAAGTTTTACATTTCTAGGCACTCCAACCTTTCAACTTTATAGACACCACGATATTTAAACAATAAACAAAATACATTATTAATTCGAGGATCAAAATCAAGGTATTACATTCCCCTCCCCCTTATTCTGGCACTATCCTCAGTGCATATACAAAAGAGAGAAAGAGAGAAATCAAAATTTCAAAAGTCTTTAAAAAGTCATGAGTACTTTTCCTGTAGGCATCCTCATGCTCCCAAGTAATATTTGGGATTGTAGTAGGTCCACTGAACCTTTACCAATCCTATGGCTCAATTTTAAAGAACATTGACCTTCCTATCCAATATGCACACGGAATGGATCTGAAAGTATCATTCTGGATCCACCTGAATCAAATTCTAATCAATAACATGGTTAGGATCATGCACGTATTGTTTCAGCAAAGAGACATGAAATACATTATGCACATTCATGGAATCAAGCAATGCACACATGTATGCAACTGACCCTATTATGTCCAATATCTCAAATGGACCACAAAATCTGGCTGCTAGCTTGGTACAGCTACCCAACTTCAATGAGATGTTCTTGGGATTCAATTTCAAAAGCACATGCTCTCCCACTTTAAATTCTCTAGTTGTCATGTTCTTATCTGCATAACTCTTATGTTTATCTTGTGTTGGTTTCAAATTCTGCTTAATTTTAACCATCTGGTCTTCCATATCCTTGAGTAATTCTATCCCAAGTACTACTTTGTCTACTGGGTTAACCCAACTCACTGGGGTATTGCATTTTCTACCATACAAAGGTTCAAATGGGCTCATCTTCAATTAAGCATGATACACATTATTATGGGCAAACTCAACCAAATGCAAGTAATATTCCCACTTAGATGGCTTATCCATCACATACATTCTCAATGTGTCTTCAATCACTTGGTTGAAACTCTCTGTCTTCCCATTTGACTGTGGATGGAATGTTGTGCTAAAATTAAAGTTTGTACTAAATCCTTTAAATAATCCCCTCTAAAATTTTGAAGTAAACTTTGTTCCTTTGTTTGAAACAATTGCCTTAGGTATTCCATGCAACCTAGCAATTTCCCTCATATAAATTTCTGCAATATTAGTTTTTGTATGAGTCACCTTCACTGGAAAAAATGAGCAACCTTTGTCAATTTATCAGCCGTTACCATTATTGAATCATGTTTCCTTGATGTCTTTGGAAATTTAGCAATAAATCAATGGTTACTACTTCCCATTTATTCTTTGTAATTGGCAATGGTTGTAGCAAACCCATTGGGTGTCTATGCTCGTCTTTCACTCTTTGACATTCCATACATCTGGAAATGTAATGAACAACATCCTTCTTCATTCATGCCCAAAAGTGTTGGCTTCTTATTGTTGCAATTGTTTTTTGGTAATCGGGATCTCCGACATATGGAAGATTATGCATTTCTTTTAATACCAAATGTTGGCATGTTTTACAAGCAGCATATGCTTGTCATTGATGGCAAGTACAACAACGATGATGGCTTGAGTACAAGTACAATGTGCCAGGCGGGCACCAGAAGTATTTTGGGGAAACGTAGCAGAGCAAGCTCGTGAAGACCAAAAGAAGACCAAAAGAGATAGTGCAGAGGTGCACGCAGAGTGCAAGAGTGTGCTTGTTCATTTGATGGCAAACAGGCAGGCAACGAAGATCAACACGATCAATAGCGTAGCGATAATGGAAATATTAGCAGTGTAAGATCATAAGGAGGAAAACAGTCAAAGCACGACAAAGGTTTTGTTTCGAAGTTTCACAGATCGGGAAAACCAAAGGAACGAGGTTCGAACTCGCGATTTGCGAAATCGCGATAACAATCCTGACCGTTGGAGTCATAGGACATGTGGCAAGCGATTGAAATTTCGTTGACTTGCACATTGGAGGAGTCAATAGAGCATGGTGTGGGAACTCGCGATATGCGAGATCATGAAAAGATCTGGACTGTCGAATCATCGAGATCGTGGACCGTTGATTAGGCCTGACGAAGGCCCGTGAAGTTGTGAAATTGCGATAAGATCTTGACCGTTGATCCAAGAGGGACACATGGCGAAAGATCATCGTTTTGCTGACTGGAAAGTCAAAGGAGCGAAGTGCTCGTTTGATTGGTGAGTGGTCATATCTCGTGGTCACATTATTGAGAGCTGGAGAGCAGAGCTAGAGATGCCAAGCTCTGTCTCGGAGTCTCAACGATCACGACTTGGAGTGTCGAGACCCTCATCACAGGAATCGCGATATGCGAGATTGCGATGATATCTGGACAGTCGGATCAATGGAGATCTCGACTGTTGATTAGGCTCGATAAAGTTCATAAGTTCACGAAATACGAAGCGCCTTTTGGCGTAGCCTGTGGTCACCGTCGGTGGTCACGTGAGGGGAAGAAGCTAGCGGTGCTAAGCTCCATCTCGGAGTCTCGGCGATCACGACTTGGAGTTTCGAGACCCTTCATCACAGGAATCGCAATATGCGAGATCGCGATGAGATCTGGACCGTCGGATCATTGGAGATCTCGACCATTGATCAGGCTCAATAAAGTTCATAAGTTCATGAAATACGAAGCGCCTTTTGGCGCAGCCTGTGGTCACTGCCAGTGGTCACATGAGGGGAAGAAGCTAGCGGTGCTAAGCTCCATCTCGGAGTCTCAGCGATCGCAACTTGGAGTGTCGAGACCCTTCATCAAAGGAATGCCAAAATGCGAAATTGTGAAAGCACTTTATGAATAAGGCTGTGGTCACAACCAGTGGTCACACCTGCGGAAGATGGAGGAAGGAGCTAGTGCAACCAAGCTCCATTTTGGAGATCGCGACTTGGAGAGTCGAGATGCCTCATCCCCAGATCCACGAAACGCGAGTCACAAAAGCACCTTCTGAACAGGCGTGTGGTCACCGCCTGAGGCCACATGTGAAAGGAAAGGTGAAAGGTGCCAAAGGCACAAGGCTCAATAGGCTCACAGTGTAACTGCTAGAAATGACTAATGGTTTCTGCCAGAAGACTCGAAGAGACTTCAGGGTCATCGCCAGAGAAGATGAAGAGTCTTGAGGCATCTTCCAGTGGCATTAAGACTGTTCACAGAGGCTATTGACAGATGTAAGACCGTTGGAGCCTGGAACTGCAACAGAGGGAATGAGATCGACTGTGACAGAGAAGACGAAGAGTCTTGACTGCTGGAGAGGCTAAGGAATCTTGGCATAACACCCAGTGATGATGGACGCATGGGTTTAACCGCCAGAGAAGCTGAAGAGTTGCAATGATGATCAGGCAGAGCACTCGACATGGGGAGAGCATGCAGAAGCATTGTGAAT
>WSFP011442478.1:0-20460 GCA_009831015.1 Picea engelmannii | reverse complement strand
AAGCCCTAGAAAAATGGTTAACTCTGCTAGAAGGTTATTTCTCTGTTCACAATTTTTCGATAAAGAAAATATCACCTTCGCACTCCTTAAAGCTCTCCCTCATTTCAAACATTGGTGGGAAACTTACTGGGAGAAAATTTCCATAGAGGATTCTGGAATATATGGGGTTGATCCCACTTGGGATTTTTTTGTGGATGCGGTAAAGGAATAGTATTACCCTATTGGCAACTATGAGGGCCAGTACATGAGATGGACCACACTGCAGCAAGAGAGGGGCCAAGCAGTTCTGGATTTCACTAATACCTTCCATACCTTGTGCACCAAGCTGGGTATCAAAGAATCTAACTGACATTTGGTTCTGAAATATTGTGGGGCTCTACACAGATACATCTAGAATGAAATGGATTTTTTGGACATCTCATCACTCGGTGTTTCTTATTGATACACTGTTAAAATTGAGAAAAAATGTAAGCACCGGAACAATCAAAAATTATGTTCTGCAAATCTGCAACAACCAAAGTATGACAAAGACGTCCCTCACAAACAGTCTCCCGAAAACCAGTCCAAGACATAGGAAAGGAAGCGTCAGGGGAAGACAAAGAAGGACATCGAAAAATGGTGTGATTTCCACAAAATCCCTTGGCATAACACCAATGAATGTCACTCAAAATAGTCATTGGTGGCTGAGATCAAAGACAAGGAGCCGAACCCTGATTCAGAATGTAATTTTGAAAATATTGGTAAAGGACAGATCATTGATGCAGACCCCACTGCTATTGTCACAACTGCAACAATTCAACCAGAAGAACCAATAGATCCCTAAGAGGGGGAGCAACTTTTGTATTCACATATGTGGGTGAAGGGGACCTCGCTGCATTTTATTGTTGATAGAAGAAGACATAAGAAACTCACCTCAACAAAGGTCGTCAAACAGTAGGGATTGTCGACAACACCACACCCGTAGCCATACAACATCGGGTGGCTTCGCCAAGGACGAGATCCCCGTGTGAGCCAACAATGTCAATTTTCATATGGAATCCAACCCTTCAAGGATGAGGTATTATGTGATGTTTCCCCACTGGATGTTTGTGATGTTCTCTTGGACCAACCATATATGTGGAAGTGTCATGTTGTTTATGAGTCTCGACCCCGCAATGTCATTGTTTCTCTGGGGGGTCATCTTTACAGAATACCAGAGGTAGTTCTGACTACCGTTCCACCTAAAAAGTGTCTCAAGGTAGTATCTCATACAACAAAATTCATCTTCTTCACAATCTGTTCAAAATGGGAATAGAAGGACACTGCAACCACTATAGCTTCGCCCCAAGCACCTTCTATCCAATAGAAGCAGGTCGAAAAGGTTGCAGCAAAGATAATAGATTCCTTTTGCACACCTTCCTCTCATGTAGCCCCTCTTTTGGAACAGCCTCAACCTCAACAGGTTCGTGACAGACTTCCACAAACTGAGCAGCACGACGTCTCTAGAAAGGCAAGCAGCTCACCAAGATGTAGATTCAACAAACGCTTTTCCCTCTCCCCCAGGAACTCAAAGCAATGGAGACAATTTCTTACTAAGGAGGGAGGATTGATCCAGGTGGATATCGATGGCCACCCACCTTTTCCAACTGGCTCAAAATAGTTTTCTGGCAAATTTGGCAATTTACTATTTTTAGCAGTTTTTAACTTTCGGGGCCATTTTTTAGGGCCCAAATGAAGTTTTTTCAAGATATAGGTTCTGAATGATAGCCAAAGGAATTATTGAGCCCCCAAAATGAATCTCCATGAATATACCTTTCCAACGAGCTATCATACACCTAAAATGAAGATCGTATGAAAAAGTTATGACCCTGGGAAGTTGATGTACTAACTTACCCAAACGGGGCCCACATGACTTTTGGCGCTTCATCTCCTAGGGTTAGGTTTTTGGATGTCTAGAAATTTTGGCATTCCTATTTATTGTAAAAATTCCTTCAGAGCCTCATTGTAATCATCTTCTTGTGAATGCGAGTAGTCGTCACATCTCTTCTCAAAGATAAGCTGCCACCATTCTATCGAGTCTTTCACTCTATATTTTATAGTCTCTGTACATTTATTTCATTAATAGAAATCGTGTATTACTGTATATTTGTGTTTATGGTTTCATCTCTGGTATATTTTTGTTATATTATTGGATATACGTGATATCTCTGTGCATTTATTTATTATATCTCTTCTCTCATTTAATGCCGATTTTTTTTTTGGATCACTCACAATCGTGTAACCTTTCTTTCATAAGTTTGTCTGAAAAGTCTCAACACTTAGTCATATTTCCACTTTTTCGGACTTGAGGAATTGTAGACTCACAGACTCACAATAAGTCCCAACACTTAGCTATTTTTCTTCTTCTTTGGAATCACGAACTCATGGACTCACAATCATGTAACATTTATTTCATAATTCTATCTGAAAATTATCAACACTTATTGATTTTTCCACTTCTTTGGACTCGCGGACTCACAGACTCACAAACTCACAATCTTGTAACCTTTCTTTCATAAGTTCATCCAGAAAGTCTCAGCACATTGTCATTTCTCCAATTTTTTGGACTTGCAGACTCACAGACTCACAATAAGTCCCAACACTTAGTCATTTTCCCACTTCTTCGGACTCACAGACTCACGAAATCACAACCTTGTAACCTTTCTTTCATAAGTCCATCTGAAAAGTCTCAACGCTTAGTCATTTTTACACTTTTTTGGACTCACGGACTTGCAAACTCATAGACTCATAATAAGTCCCAAAATTTAGATTATTTTCATCTCCTTGCCTCTATGTAATTTCCACCACGGAAGTACATGTCACCTTTCTCCACGTCAGCTGACATGTGGCCCCTTGTTGTTGGGAAAAATACCCTACAGACTAGAACACACAATGGTAACTTCCTTTGATATAAGCTTAACGATCCCAGAGAAGGTAAGATCGGTGCTTTTTCATATTTAGAGAGTCTGAAAAAGCATAAAAGGAGACTCCGTTGGGGTACCTTTTTCGAAGATAGTCTAGTCGGTTCGAAAAAGGGATAAACTAGCACTGATTAGATGTCGATTCAAAACCATTTTAACGAGTGTGACAAGGACAAGATCACTCAACTATTTTTTCACTTTTAAGGAGTCTGAAAAAATCTTAACTATGGACTCCATCAGGAATATTCTTCTGGACCAATTTAACAAGTGTGAAAGAATAAGCTCACTCGACAATCTTTTCAATTTTAGGGAGTCTGAAAAGAGCTTAACTATGGACTCCGTGGGGTTTTTTTTTTCATAAGTTTAGTCCCTCAGGCCCAAAAAAGGGATAAAATCATACCTGAGAGTAATATTCTACAGAACGAAAGTTATATAGAGTATACCTTTGTTCGTACAGTTGACCGTCCGGATCGAAAAAGGGGTAAACTACCACTGGACAGACGTGACTTCAAATTTCAGTTTAACGAGTGTGAAAGGCCAAAAGATCGCTCGGCAATCTTTTCATGTTTAAAGGGTCTGAAAAGGGCTTAAAAGAAGACCCGTTTAAGGAATATTCTTCTGGACCAATTTAACGAGTGTGAAGAAACAAGGTCACTCGACAATCTTTTCATCTTTAATTAGTCTGAAAAGGGCTTAAAGAAGACTCCATAATGATTACTTTTCTCAGTTAATCCAGATGAGATCGAAAAGCATAAATGCAGTCTCGCCAGATGTTTCTTTTAGATCTCAAAGCGAGATTGAAAAACAACAAAGTTAGCTCATGATAGACTCTTTGTGGTTCGATGCCTGGCATCTCTTCAGGGGAGCTGTATGCTCCGATGAAAACATTGTCTATGACGCCAAGGTTTCGGGAGATGTTGATGGGTATAATTTCAGCGATAGTTGCCATATTTCCCTCAGCATAAATTTTCTGCATAGCTAAGAGATTAATAGGACATGGCTGATCTCCCATCATGGTAACGGTGAATTCTCCTGCTTCGATTCGGCTTAACTCTGGGAGAAAGTATGATCTGTGATGAAGATCCTCCCAAGGTTTGTCCGGACTAGTCATTGCTTCGATTACTACTTCGTCAGAAGGCAAGACTAAGTCTAACGAATCGATGTTAGCGAGAGAACCTTGAGCCCAAATAGGCTCTAGAAGTGGATCTAACTCTTGTGCGGGAGTCGAATCAGGGTTAGTTGAAGCTTTTTGGACTAAAGAGTGCGCTACTTTAGCGGCCGACAAGGGCATGGACATGCCTGAGTGCCCTGTCTCATCCATCGTGGCTGATGGGAAAGGAAGAATCCAAGGATCCTCAAAGTAAGTTATGCGGAACGACGAAACTTGAAAAATCTCAACCTTATGGTGATTAGATATAAATTTGACATCGTCGAGAGGATGTGGGTAATTGAAGGTACCCATCAAGGACATGCACAAACCAACTCCTACGTTAACGACACTTGGTTGAGGATTATCTATCATTGGGACCGTGGATGCCCCCAAAGCTGGGTGAGGTCTGGAGAAGGATAGTTGATCGATGGTCACTATTCAACCCTCGTGTGGAAACAAAAAGACTCGAAAAATGGTAGCAACCACAGCTTGCATAGCATAAGTCCAACTCCGTCCTAACAAGAGGTTATAGTCGAGGAGAGCATCAACTACCTCTACTTCGACACACACGGTTTTCCCTCCTAACTACAGAGGGAAAGAAGGAACGATGCCATGTGGTTGGAAAGAACGACCGTCGAAAGAAATGAGGAGAGTAGGTGATGAAGACAAAGTGGGATGGCCAATGGCCTTCCAACATGCTAACGACATAACGCATGTCAAGGTTCCCTCGTCGACCACCGTGCGGAAGATATTCTGTGTAAAAATTTTCGTGGGATGAGCCACTACTATCTGAAACGCTATGTGGTAAGGAAGACAAGGTTTTAAGTCGGTTGTATCTAACATGATGGTACCCAGATTACAAGTCTCAGTAGAACCCAAAGTGGTTAACAAGGCTTTCCTCTGAGCAAGGCAGCTTTGGAGGACCTCCAAAGCAAACATCGCACAAGGGGTTTGTGATAAATCCTCCACCATAGAGTAATTCTGGGTGGCCCTTGCATTTGGGTTGTGAGAATATTTTTTAAATGCACCCTTTGGAATACGTGTCATAGTTTCTCTCAACGTATTTGCAATCTGTAGAGGAAGAGATGGGAGGTTAGCTTCTTTACCCTTCTCAGAAGCGCTTGCTTTACTATAGTCATGCGTTCTAGTCATTATGAAAGCATCACCCCTAACCATATATACGTTCGTGGATGAGGGATTGTTTGGAGGAGGGAAAGTTTCTTGGATGCCCCCTTCTGTGCTTGTAGAGGCTTGAGTTAAATTTTGCCCATGTTGAAAGCGATTAGTCAACACTGCCTGTTGTTGCTGTGTGACAAACTTTTGGGCCTCTGCAAGTTGAGGACAAAGATGGGTCGGGTGGTCTTCCGCACACAAGTTGCATGGATACCTCGCCTTCCGTTTTTCCATTTTGTCCCCGCCAACATTATCAGTGGGTTTTTTATCCCCCTTACCCATCTTTCGTTGTTTTTCCTTCCCTTCAGGCTGCTGGGGGGCCTTTGGGTTAGTCGACAGCACGGAGTGTACTTGCAACATTTGGGTAGGGGGAGCAGCCAAAGTAGTAGTTTGGCTGGACGTTGTGTGTTGTATGGATAACTGTTGCAACTCTTTTGTCAATTGCTCAGTGGTATTGGTTTGTGCTGAACCAACAATACCATCGACATGTGGTCCGGCTCTCTGTCTAGTTTTATCCAGTATCAAACATGGCACATCTAGCAAGATGTTGTATAATAAACTAGACTGAGAATAGATGAGCTCAAACTATTGAGCCCTCATGATGGCATCTTCTTCAGAGAAAAATCCGGAAGTCGCGACGTCTTTGGATAACTGTGGGACCAAAGAATTAAGGAACCACTCAAGCAGGAATGTTGGTGGGACTGGTACTTTGATTAGACTCTTCCGACGTCTCCACTCTCGGATATGATCAAAGATATGGTCCACTGTTGTCTGTTCGAAATTGGCGAGCACCTCTGTGCCAACGTCGTATCTCACAGGCAACTGGAAATGGTTAAGGAAGGCCATCGCCAGTTCACCAAAGAAGAGTATCTTGAGTGATCAAGCTCGATGTACCATTTCGCGGCACTCCCGATAAGAGTACGTTGAAACAATCATAACTGTACGGAGTCATATTTCAATGAGTTAGATGAACACCAAAGATGGAAGGTAGTCACATGATCACCTGGATCTTCATTAGGCTTGGCCTCAAACTTTGGAATGTCCGAAGGCAACTTCGTTGGCATAGGAGGCCAACGGGGATCGTGACAAATAGGATCATTTAACAACCTTGTCAAATCTGGCAAGTGTAACGTCGCCAGGAATGGTAGTTGGGGTTGCTGCTGATAACCTGGGAAAAAGGGTCCTGGATTTTGACTGGCACTAGGTTGCCAGGAAAAGTTTGGCTGTTGGCCTGGATTCTAGTAGAAACCATGGCCCTGACCAGCGTAAGTATTTTGCATCTTTGGAGACATCATCGGCTGATTTTCCATAAAGGACATAGGGTGTTGTGCATGCATCATGTTCGAAGGACTTTGGGATGGATTACCCCATGCCGGTCTCAATGGGAGAGGCATAGTGGTCTGTCATAGGTTCCATTGACTGTGGAAAGAATTACCCTAGAACGTCATTCCAGAGGAGGGAACGAATCCTTTTCCTAAGTTCCAAGGTCCTGCTATATGTGCCCCCTGCGCAGGAATAGTACCCTGCACCGAAGTAGACTGTCCAAAAATGGGATTGCCCCCAGATGGGAAAGAGGTGGATGAGAAAGTGTTGTTACCAAACGTCTCATTCCAAACAAATGGTGTCGAACCTACCGGCATACTGTGCGGAGGTGTTCCTTGACTCCCAGCTCCAAATAAACTAGTGTGTGTAGGTTGCCCGACAGACTGCTGATGCAGACCACCAAGCGAAGGGGACGAAGGAGGGATATGACCTCCTGCATAAGGAAAATCATTAAAAGGGACAGGAGTACCCCCAAGTTGACCTTGCAGAGGAGTGTTAGAGCTCCCTGCCCCAGACCCAAAGTCTGTAAAGTGGAGTAGGTTAGTGTAGGACTTGTACCCAAACTAGGCATACCGTATGAGAACGGAGGGCCTGTTGCACTAGGTTTGAAGGGGGTTGTGGCTTCCACCATAGATGGGTTAAGTCCACTGTGCGACTTAGTTGCAGTCGAGACCATGGTGGCTCGGACCAATGATGGTAAGTTACGAGATGATTCTCCTGTGGTAGCATCTGTGGTGGGAATGGAAGAATTCCCAGAAGAAGTAACATCGTTTGTTTCCATAGTTGGATGAGGCACTGACTGGCATTCATGAGATTGGATCGGTACAATAAATGGTGCCAAGAAATTAGTGGTTGGGGTTCCAACCGAGCCAAGATTGGCGGTTGATTCCTCCGGGAGTTGTTCGGGCACAAAGGTTTGTAACTCGATCTCTTCAAAAGACCCTTGTTGGTCTAGCTTCTGCCTTAATGGTGGCGGGGGTGGCTCCAGTGTAACCGGTGGCAGGCCAAGAAGCCTTCGTGACTGACGGAGCTCGAGATCCTCCACTGTGTGAGAAGATCCAAGACACGCTAAGGTATTCTACACATTCAAAAGAAACACACACTAAAAAGAAGCCCCTAAGAGATAAGACAAACAATCACTAAACTATTTGGAAGAAAAGTTACAACAACTAACACTAGAGAAACTTACCGGTGCAAGTGCAACTTGAATACGGAAGCACCCTCCGGGTATACTCTGAAAAGCGTGGCCCAATTTCTGTCCTAGGTACCGCGGTATACCCCCATAGTCACCTGTGTATGTCCCTAAAAATATTGGCAACTAGGTTGCCAGCATGCGAATAGTCACCAGGCGGGTACAGTCGAAAGTCGGGTAGACCACAATGAGCAGGGTATCAAGCCTGAAACCTGTCAAGGGTATCGAGAGAAAATGGTCTGGAAGGAAAATGAGGACCTCGAACGGATTTGAGACCCACGAAGCCCCGTGGTAAATGCAAACGATGGAATCCCAAAACAAGCCCTCGATATGTGTTCTCCACTACGATTGGTCCGGCTTTGGAGGGGTAATCTCCGCTACCTTTCCACACGCGACCTCGTGTTTATCCCCTATGTTAGATGGGGGTCCCAGATAACTTCCACGAAACTGGACTTAAACACTCCCTATCGCAGACTCTAATGTTTGGTTTTGAATGGCCTTGGAGAGTTTCCTCTCCAACCTAATCCAGGGCCCTAGTCCTGAACTAGTTTGTGAACCCTACAAACAAAAAGTCTAATAGATTTTAAATTAGCGTTGCTTTTATGGTTTTTTCTTACGTCAAGGGGTATGAGGCTGAAACTGATGATGTGTAAAGACGAAATAAAAAATGAATGAAAAAAGATGGAAACAAAAAACTTTTTCTAAATGCAAAATTTCAACAAATTTTCACAAAGAAAGATTTCTTTTTCTTTTCAATTTTTCTAAGATTTTATACAGCAAACATAAAGGAAATTTTCTCGACTAGGAGCTACTTATGCTCTAAATGCACTGCAAAAACTTACGAAATAAAAGACTTCTCCCTAGCTAATGATGCAGAAACACACTCTTCAAACAAAGAAGAAAATGAAAAGAGATTTTTTTTTATTTAAGTGCTAGTAAAGCAACAAAGGGAAAATGCCGACAAGCACAAAACCAAGAAAAACAAATTCTGGCTTAAAGTGCAGATCGAAAAGAATCAGAGTAAAGACACAAAATGGAAATAAAGAAAACAAAGACTCTTACACTTGTCTAAAAACCATAAAAAAAAAAATTATATTTTTTCTCAACTATCAACTGAGAAAAGGAAGGCTAAGGGTAAGATGACCTAACCTACTGATTGTTCAACCCTAGACTCAAACACCTGAGAGGAATACTTCTCATCAAAGGATGGGATGACTGCCCCACCCTGAACAAAAATTAATCTGTCAAGCACGCTACTGTCACTAAAACAACACGTGTAGAAACGCGTGCTGAGATGAAACAGGAAGCGTGTACATGTGGGCTGACCTTGTATAGGCCGCGTGTATGTCTAAATTCTAAGAGAAAAATGAAAACAGGCAGTCCAGACCAGGAATATTCCTCATGTATTGATAACTATGGTCCCTTGAAGGCTTGGATGCTCTTTCTAACAAAAAATAAAAATAATGAAAGGAATAACAAGGCGAAAAAAACAATCTGAGATAGGATTGTGAACCAGCAAGACTCAGACAGGATTCCAGAAAACCCCCTGAGAATGTATAATTCTGACATGGAAGAGGTGGACTACCTCTAAAGCTCTCTGAACTCCTACATGCTACTGCTATCTCTACATCTAGCGTTGACACGTGGGCTGTAAGAGGATAGGGCGCGGGTACACACGTGCAGGCCTTCTTTAGGCCGCGTGTACCTCTATGTGTCCCGACAACTACCGTCAAGAAAAAGTCAGGGAAAACTGGTATGAAGAACTAGGCTCCCTGCTAGCTCAGACCTTACAAAAAAGACAAACAAAGAAAAACAAAAAACCTATTCTTTAAACTACCCAAAAACTTTAAATAAATCCAGAAACCCTATAGAGTATTATCCCCAGTACGGTCGCCTATTCGGTTGTTGGGAAAAATACCCTACAGACTAGCAAACTAGGGTCAGACTTGCATGCAGATTTTGACCGAAAAGAAATTACTTTTTTACCTACAACCCAAAAATTAAACCCCTCTTTCACAGTACATGCATGGAAAAGGACGACTAACCTTGTTACCAGCGTTCGATGTAGATCCTCTGTTGCTCTTCGATTACTTGCTTGCGCTGCTCCTTCCACAGATGACCTACACTCAAGACAAACAAAAACTATGCATGCATTCTACTTCTCTACTCAAGGGTTAGAAATCAAGCATAAATTAACCAAACCATAGACAACTCATGCATTGGGACGGGAAAAGTATTATTTTTATTATTGAAAATGAATCAACTTACAATCAAAGCTGAGACCGGCCACCGCTCCTTGAACCTGATCTTGGGCTCCTCTTCTTATGTCCTTCAACTTCTTTTCATTAAATCTCCTTTGGCACGAGGAAAGGCTAAAGGGTTGGGACAATGGATTACGTAAATGGGCAAAGTTTCTTCGCTATATTTTTTCCTCCTGCAAATGGTACCCCTACCCCTTCTTTTATAGGCTAGAAGGAGATAGGGTTTTGGATGAACCCTCATCCATGCATGGCTGGGAGTTTCAGTTAACTAACCCATAGCTTTTTTTCCATTGACAACTTTTCTTTTTTCATGCTTTGTTAGGTACACGCGGGCTATAGTGAGTCAGCCAGCGTGCACACGCGTACAGTAATGGGTTAGGGCGCGTGGGCCTTGACACAAGAGGATTTTCAAAGCGTTATTCAGTAGAGTTTTGGAAAAGAAGGGATATGAGTTGGTCTGATGCCAGGTAAGCATGTGTGGTGCAATTTAGGGTTATAACACCCCTTCCCACTTCATGATGACATCAACATACGAAGACAATACCAAAAATTTTCCAATTTCGACTATTTTCCAAATTCCAAAAATGCTCCAATTCACCCAAAAATAAATTCCTTCTTGGGCTGTTATTAGAGCTCTACAACTAATTCAAATACAAGAAAATCAAGCCTCCTACACAAACGTTTGTTTGTAGTTTTTCAAATTCGACTCTTTCACTTTGAATTTGCCATTAATTAGCTGCATGAAATTGGATCTTTTTCCCAATTTCATTCAATTTCACCATGGTCTCTCTGAAACCATTAAATTTATATGATTTCACTCCACTAAAAACAAATTCAACCTATAGAACCACCAATTACTTGGGTGCACCATCGATCGACATTTCCAACATGAAAGTTTCTTCAATTCCTTCGCGAATTGAAAAATTTATTTAACCAATTTCACTCAGTTAACCATAGCCTTAAGTTGACTTCAAATTTGACCAATTACAGATATGAATTTTCTTAGACAGAGATTAGAATCAGAAAAAAATCAACCTTGGACCAAATTTCCCAAATTCCCCAGGAATTTTAACAACATAAATTGGGGCTTTGGCCCAATTTGGCTTGGTTGCTCCCGATTTCACCACAAAAACACTATAAACATTTTTTGTCAAACCATTCGCAAATGAACTCTTCCTGACATTTCATCAAACAATTTTCTTGCAAAATCTATAATTTCACTTCTGTGCTCTGCTAAATGGCCCATGTAGGATTAGTTTTGAAACTTGGGCTCTAATACCACTTTGTAATGTCCCCATTACCAATAACTCAACAAAATTTCTCTGATACCACTTTGTAATGTCCCCGTTACTAGCAACTTAACAAAATTGCTTTGATACCACTTTGTAACGTACACAACCATAGAAGTTGGGCCACATGACACAATGATCTCCCATTAAAATATATGATATGAATTGGTAACATCCTCATTATCAAGTACTAAGTAAAAACTCTCTTGTAACATTCTCATCCACGAGTTGGGCCACGCCACGTGGAACTACGAATTTTGATACCATTAATTAAATAATAAATTATGCATATAAACAAAGTTAAGCAGAATTAATAACAACATGCATGCAATAATAAAAATTCATATATAGAATTTAACAACAGATAATTCCATGAAAGAAACTCATAATTTCACACACATAGTAATTGAAAATATGTGCATGAATGAGACTTATCTCAAGAATTAAACACCAACTACATCCAGACCTTCCATGTTCCTCCCAACCTTATACTGCACTACACATAACTCTCAACAATATGTCACCCCCGAGCTAGGGATAAATTCCACTAGGGTAAAGGGTTTCTATCCGAGGCTAAGGTCTCCTTAACAAAATATAAACTTAGACATAGGTTCCTACTCAAACTAACAACCTATAGTCTCTCATTCCCACATGCATGTCCCACCATAGGAAGTGTTCCCCTTCTTTTCTCAACATTCCTTTGGCTATCTCACTTCCCTTCCAAGGCTTCAACAACAGGTCGGGCAGGAAGTCACAGAGCCCTATAGCTACAGTTTGGAACCTTGGAAAATCAATTCCCAACAGTTCTCTCACCTAGAGAAAATGCTCATGGGCCTGACAAACCTCTTATTTTGTTCCACGTGCCTGACAACCTTCTTCTTTAATCCAACGAGCCTAACAACCCGCTTCTTCAATCCGATGGGCTTGACAACCCACTTCTTCAATCCATCTCCCGATCTAACCAAAAAAAGTATAGGTTCCTCGTTACATTCCATTACCGTCGGGTAACATTCACAACTGCCTCCATGATCTAGTTTTATGAGTAGAATGAAAGGAATAATAGAATGAATATAATAACTTAGAGATATGGAGAACAAAAAAAGATATACAGTGAAAAATAACTTCTATTGAATAAATAAAATAGGTTGAAACTGTAAAACTGCAGAACTGAAAACAACTCGCTCGACTAGTGGTAGCTATCTATGAGAAGATATGTGGTTGCTAAGTGCATCTATCTAAATAGAATGATTACAATGAGGCTCTAGAGGCATTTTTAACATTACTCATGAATGCCAAAACCATAGACATCCAGAAACCTAACCCTAGGAGATGAAACGCTAAAAGTTATGTGGGCTCCAATGGGTAAGTTGGTACCTCAACTTCCCAGGGTCATAAATTTTTCATACAACCTCCATTTTAGGCACGTGATAGCTCGTTCAATTTTTTTTTCGAGAACTACATATTATGTCGACAAACTCTAACTCCATCTATAGTTTTACTATGGAAAGCCAAAAAAACATTGTTTAGAGCCCCAAAATGGCCCTGGAAGTATAGAAAGATGTACTGACATGAAAAATTCCAAAATAAGTCAGTTGGATTAGGTGGGTGGCCACCAATATCCACTTGGAAGTTGTTTAGGGATTCGGACAACCCTGAAAGTGTAGAATCCACAATTACAAAGAATTGTAGAAAAACATGTTGAACTAACAACTGACAAGAGGATCTAGTTGGAATAGGTGGGTGGCCACCAATATCCACCTTGATCATTCCTCCCCCTTAGGAATAAATGGTCTCCATTGCGTTGAGTGTCCCCATCAGGTGTGGAAAATTCTGCTGAATTTTGACCTAGGTGAGCCACTTTCCTTGGTGTAGTAGTTTCCTTGCCTTAACAACCTGATAAAATTGGATGCTTTACTAGCAAGTTCTCTTGACCCATGTGTCCACTATCTGATCAGTGGATTCATGTTCCATGTAGTTAGGGTTGAGCTCTATTGGTGTCAATTGTTTTGTGATATTTGAGGCATCCAATAATGGTGGAAAATATGGTCGAAGTAGGTCCACATTGAACAATGGGTGCAAGCCAAGGAAGGGTGGAGTGTTGAGCTCAAAATAATTGCTACCCACATCCTTGGTGATAGTGCAAGGCCCATAGAGAAGTGGGCATAGCTTCTGATGGGGACCTATAAGGTTCTCTTTCTTCAAATGTAACCAAACCTTCTCTCCCACCTGAAATTGATGTGGTACCTAGTGTTTATCATGGCACTTCTTGTACTTATCACTAGATTTCTGCAAAATCTCATGGACTTGTTGGATGATGTGTTGAATCCAATCAATGAATCTGATGGCTTTGTCCACCTCAGAATGAACCTGGTAATATTCTTCCTATTGGTTTCAATACATAGTGCAACATCAATGGGACCCAAGGGTTGGAAATCCAAACACACCTAAAATGGGTTATGGCCGGTGGAGCTATGGAGAGCCTTGTTGTAGTTGTGTTGAACATAGGGAAGACTCTCATCCCATGTGTATGGATGATTAGAGTTGAACATGCATAGGATGTGCAAAATCATTTGATTGATGACCTTTGTCTGGCCATCATTTTGGGAATGGAAAGTAGTAGATTTAGTGAGCTTGGTGTCCAACAGTGACCAGAGACTCGACCAAAATGTGTTGAGGAACCTATTGTCTCGATCTTAGGTGATGGTATGTGGTATATCAAAATGGACCCACACTTGTTCGAAGAATATCTTGGAAGTATCTACTGCTATGATTCTCTTCTTGTAGGCTGTGATAATGGCCATCTTTGAAAACTGATCAACCACCTCAGATACATAATCATTGTTGTTCTTGGTGGATGGAAGGACAGACATGTAATCCATTGAGATGGATTCCAAAGGCCTATCAAGAGTAGGAAGAGAGGTGCATAAGCCTTTCTTCTTGATGGCTGGATTGGAAATGGAATAGGCAGTGCAATATATGATATACTTGCTAACATCTTATTGAATTTTTGGCTAATAAAAATGTTTCTATAGAATGGCCACAATTTTCTCTATGCCAAAATCTCCTACCATATGAATGTAGTGAGCCTCCAAAATCATCTTGGCATGCTCACTCGTGGGAAAATATAGGTGGCCCAGATGGCATAACAATCTATCCTGGATGTGAAAATCGATGAAAATATCTCATGTACCCAAGATATTATAGGTGGTGGCGAAGTTAGGGTCACACTAATAAAGTTGGGGCTGCTCATATGCCCAATTCCCATAGGAATGGAGCACTGTCGTGAGTGCAACAATGGGAGGGAGACTGAGGCAGTTAACTACACGATTTGTGCTCCCTATTTTATACTTGATTTTGAGATGGAATTTTTGTAGGTATGTGGACCACTTTTGATGGTGGTCATTCTGCAACTTCCCATGTGTAACTGAAGAGACTTGTGATCAATGTCGATGATCATATCCTTTCATAGAATGTAATGTTTCTATTGACTACAATCTTGCACAATGGAGTACATTTCCTTTTCATAGGTGGGGTATTTTCAAACAATATATGAGAGTGTCTCACTATGGTATTCTATTGGATGACCATGTTGAGTGAGAATTTCTCCTATATCATAATCAGAGGCATCAGTCTCAATCTTGAATGGTTGTTGTAGATCAGGTAAGGAGAGTACTAGATATGAGCACAAGCGATGCTTTAGATAATCAAATTCTTGTTGTTGTTCCTTCCCCCATGTGAAATTTTCCTTTCCACCACCCTTGGTTACTTGGTTGAGGGTCCATGCAATATGGGATAATCCCAACACAAATCTTCAGTAGAAGTTGGCAAGTCCCAAGAAACTTCAAAGCTCAGATAGTGTGGTCGAGGATGTCTAATCACGAATGAATTGGATATTAGTTTGATCCACATGTACCCCATGCTCATCAACAATGTAGCCCAAGTATTGGATCATGTTCATGCCAAATGAGATTTTTTCCAAGTTGGCATATAGCTTGTGATGTCGCAAAGTGAACAAAACCTATTGAATATGTTGCATGTGATCCTCCCAAGTTATACTGAAGATGAGGATGTCATCCATATATACCACCAAAAAAGATATGGTGAAGGGTCTCAAGACATCATCCATCAATCTCATGAAAGTTGTTGGTGCATTTGTTAATCGAAAGGGCATGACCATCCATTCAAAGAGACTTTATTTAGATTTTAAAGTTGTATTCCATACATTAGTTGGTTTTTTGGGAACCTGGTGGTAGCCAAACTTTAGGTCAATCTTGTTGAATAAATTTTCCCCCTTGATTTGGTCAAGAAGGTCATCAATTTGGGGAATTGGGTACCGGTTTCGGACTGTGATTTTGTTTAATTCTATGTAATCAATGCAGAACCACCATGTCCTATCTTTCTTCTGCACCTGCACAATCATGCTTCTAAAAGGGGAGAAGTTGGGTCAGATGTGCCCCTTTTGAAGGAAATATTGGATCTGGTGATTAATTTCATCATTTTCCATCAGCGAGCGATGATATACTAGTCCATCAGTAAGCGTTGCATCAGGGGTTAGATCAATTGGATGCTTGAATTGGAAGTGTGTTGGTACCTCGATGGGTGAGGAGAAGATGTCTCAGTACTCCTCCATGATCCTATCCACTTGCTTCTGCTACAAAGAGAGGCTCTGTTTAGAGGTCACGGATGTGGCGATGACCTTCTACTTACTACGAGAATGGATAACAAAGAAGATGAACTTCTCAGTCTGTGAAATGACCTTATTGCATTACTTAGCAGAGATTAAAGAAATAGCAGTAGGCAATGCTACCTCTAGTATCATGTACAATTTTCTACCCAAAGTAATACTAACATTGCAAGGTCTAGACTCATAGATAGCATGTAATTTCCATAAATATAGATGGCCTAAAATAAAATCACAAACTTCAAGGGGAGAAATATCACACAATACCTCATCTTTGAAGGGCTTGATGTTGTAGGGAAGACGAAACTGTTTTCTGACGCAAAGATCTCATCCTTGGTGAAGCCAACCGATGGTTTAGGGCCGCGAGTGCGGTGTTACCGATAGGTCCATACATTTGAAGACCTTTTCTGAAATCAGGTTCTTCTGACTGTTTCTATTGACAATGAAATGCAACAGAGTCCCCTTTACCCACATCTATGAGTGAAAGAGGCATTCCCCTTCCTCTGGTTCTTTTAGTTCGCTTGGTTGGACTTTGGTGGTAGCGACAGTAGAACTAGGTTCAACATAAATGATATGCTTCCAACTTTCTATATTTCATTTAGAGTCATAATTTTCCTCAAACTCATAATCATTTAGCTTGACCACTAGTGACTTCTTGGAGCAACATTATTTGGTTCTGTGACAAGGGATTTTATAATATTCACACCATTTTCTCGTGTTCTTATTCAACTTTTAATTACCCTTCTTAGGTTGCGTCTTAGACTGGTTTTCCTTAGAGAGAACATATTTTCTCCATCCCTTGTTTTGTGGGTTGGGGCTGAATTTTCCCTGCTTTTCCTATGAGGAGTTTGCAGTTCCAAATGCTTGCCCCTTCTACTTAAATTTCTACTCGATATTGACAACATATCTATAAGCCTCACCTAATGATGCGATGTCCAAAAAATACATTTCTATTTGAATGTATCTATGCATAAAACCATGATATTTGAGCACCATATGTCATTTAGAGTCTTTGATACCCAATTTGGTGCACAAGGTATGGAAAATATTGGTGAAATCTGGTATTGTCTGGTCCCTTTCCTGACGCAGTGTGCTCCATCTTGTGTATTGTTCCTTGTAGCTTCCAACAAGTTCATATTTTTCTTTAATGGAATCGATGAAGGAATCCCATGTGGGATAGACCGCAAACATTTCATATTCCTCTATGGACCTTTTCTCAAAGTAAGCATCTAACCAGTCCTTAAAATGGGGGACAACCTTGAGGAGTGAAAAAGTAATCTTTTCCCTGTCGAAAAAATTGTGGATTGAAAAATACACTTCGAGCAGATTCATCCATTTATCTACAACATTCGCATCTATCAATCCTTCAAATAATGGAATACAAAAATTTACTTGTACCTTGAAGGGGGTTGTAGGCCACTTGATGGAGATGTGTCTCCTATGGGTAGTTGTCGAAGGATCTGTGCAAAGTTGTCCATCATTTTGTTCCTTTGTCACATAAGGGCTTCCTCAATAAACATTTTAAAAGGATATCCTGCTCCATAATATTTATTATCACCCCCCATGGGTTGTTTTCGGTCTTGGCGTGGCCAATATTGCAAAGGCTCGACTGGTTCGAGTCCCAACTTCTTGTACCTAGATCTTGTCGGGGACATGCATGAAGAAAAATAAATGAAGAGAAGACTGATCTAATACCACTGGTCCATATTTATGAGCAGAATGAAAGGAATAATAGAATGAATAAAATAACATGGAGATATGGATAAGAAAAAAAGATATCTGGTGAACAATAACTTCTATTAAATAAATAAAATAGGGTGAAACTGTAAAACTACAGAACTGAAAGCAACTTGCTCGAATGGTGGTAGCTATCTTTGAGAAGAGATGTGACTGCTACGCAAATCAGTTTGACTAGAATGATTATAATGAGAGTCCAGAGGCATTTTAAACATTACTCATGAATGAAAAAACCCTATATATCTAAAAACCTAACCCTAGGAGATGAAACACCAAAATTTATGTGGGCCCCGATGGGTAAGTTGGTACCTCAACTTCCCAGGGTCATAAATTTCTCATACCACCTCCGTTGTAGGCACGTGATAGTCCATTGGAAAGGTTATTTTGAGAACTACACATTATGTCAAAAAACTCTAACTCCATCTCCACTTTGACTATGGAAGTCAAATAAAACACTTTTTAGGGCCCCAAAACAGCCCTAGAAGTACAAAAGGTGTACTAACATAAAAAATTCCAAATAAGCCAATTGGATTAGGTGGGTGGCCACCAATATCCACCTAGAATCTCTATAGGGCTTTAGAAAAACTTGAAACTATAGAACCCACAATTAAAAATAATTACATAAGAACATGTTGAACTAACATTTGTCAAGATAAGCCAATTGGAATAGGTGGGTGGCCACCAATATCCACATGGATCACTCTATGTGAAGGAATCCCCCCTTCGCACCATGTTCTCAAATATATGTATGTATGTCTCTTTTAAGACACTTTGCACCCAAGTGATTCCCTTGTCCCTACTTTAGAAATTAGTATATATCCATATCCATTACTTTTAGCTTTAAGGAATACTAATATAATATTCCATTGGGATTAATCCCCCTAGCTTAGCCCCTTCCTAGACTCTTAGCCCACCTTTCCCTTTCTAGTGGATTTTATCCCCACATACTCATTTGTGGGTTAGTCTACAGTAGTGATGTAGTTTATTAATAATATGAGTGTTTACATATTACAAAAATAGGCTCATTGGCCTTTAGCATCTAGGCTCTCTAGCCTAATAATTGCACAGGCACCCTAGCCCAAAATACCCTGGATCACTAGCCTATATGTTCATTTACATTTATATGTACAATTGGGGTTTGGCATAGGAGTATTACATGTTAGAAGAAAATCATATGAGTGAAATACATCATATTTTCTTTACCCAATTATAGGAAGGATAAAGGTGGGATTGGAGTGTCAAAGGAAGAAGGACAACCCACGGAAGGGTGATGGAGAACCCCTTGTCAACAACAAGTAAAAAATATGATATGTGTACAATATCACAATAGGGATGAGGTGGGAATAACCATGCTCATTGAGACATCTCACAATAATGATACAATGGTGTGCCATGGCAGAAAGGGGCTAGGATAATGAGACAAAATTGTGTCCTAATACAATACAAAAAATGATCATGGTGAATAGGAAACCATATTATAATACAATAATAACAATATCTCGGATAAATATAACGAAGGCCACAACTAATATGAATACAAATGAGCTAATTACCCCTCAGGGGGGGACAAAAAAAGGATCCTATTGAATAGGAAATGGGGATATGAAGATCTGAAGTGAGTTAGTAAGAGTGGATCTCAAATTTATGGCTTTGAGAATGAGAAAACTAATCCTATCAAATCCAAGGAACTGCAACTAAGATTGGATCAATGAAATATATGTATGAATCTCAATAATGTGAAAATGATATGGATTCAAGCACATGAGAACCCACCAAGTTTGAGATCAATGAGGACTCTCTCAACTTGGTTTGAGGTAACCCATTAAGAAGGATAATGGGACCAAGGTACATAATACTAAATCATAGAATAAAGATGTTAGTGTTGATAGGGGGAAGTCCATTGGTGCTTGGGAATAAGAGGAAATCCTAAGTAATCACATCAGATGTATGGAAGTTGGATATATATCTCTAGAAACAAATGTTATGGTTGGAACATTTGGGGATATACCTAAACATAAACTGCATCCTAAGGGATGCTACAACTCACACATGTATTATAATTTGGTATAATAAATTGGACGACTGAAACATCAAGTGTACACATATCAATTGTGGGATAATAAGTTGGATTCAAGCGCATGAGAAACAATCAAGTGAGAAATAAATGATGTTTCTACCTTCTTTGTCTGAGGTTACCCACCAATGAGGAAGATGGGCCCAAGGTAGATTGTCCTATAAACCAAACCCCTAGATATAGTTGTTGAAGTCGATAGAGGAAGGCAAAATGGAGTCAAGGGACAAAGGGATCCTTGAAAACTAGAACAAGGTAGAAAGTATAAGATAATTGTCAGGGACTGACACCAAGGAAAAATGGAGGAAGGAAAAGAGAGATGGAATCATGACTTCCATTTTTTAGAGCATAAAGGCAAGGTTGGACTGGAAGTGATTGAAAGTGTTCCATGGGGAATGGCCAATTACTAGGGAAAGAACTATTCAATGACAAATTAGTAAACCAAGAGGACAATTGGAGGTCAAAACTTGAAAACACTATATGTGAGAAACTCATGGAGATAATGCTAAACTATAGTAGGAATCAAGAGGAACTACAAAAAATCCATGGGACACAATAGTGACTCATCATAGATTCTCTAAACAAGGGAAACAATGGGATTCTACCCCAAATGAAAACTATGCCAATGAAGCACAAAAACCTAC
>ML869476.1:3170-20461 GCA_009831015.1 Picea engelmannii | reverse complement strand
AAGTCTTCTCTAGAACTTCCTGTAATTTTTTTAACTTTGCTTTCTTCTTACTAAGTTTTCTTGCCTTCTTTCCTGTGATCTGAGTTTCTGGATTCCTCTTTCCATTCTTATTATTACTTTCTCTTCGCCTAATAGCTTCGCACTATTGATGTTCTTCCAAAGGGTGCAAAGGTAATACCTCTTTTCTTATGAACTCTAGGGTAGGTATTCTTCTTTCTTGCATGGATAAGTCCTTCAAACCTTCATGTGTTCTTTCAACTTCGATAGTTACTTCTCTTGTCTTTTGTTGCTTCAACTTATCCTCTTGTTCTTGTATTAGTCGCTCTATTTTTCTAGCCATGAAATCCCTTAGTTCTTGTTTTTTCTGTTTTGTAGCTTCCTCCTCTACTTTCCTTCTGATTTGATCCTTCTCATTCCAAATCTTTCCTAACAAAAGTGAAAAAGGGTCGTTGTTCTCAACAAACTTAATGACTTCAAATTCTTCTTCAGTTGATGTTTCATGGGCAATCATAGGTACATTAGTAACTCGTCCACATAGGGTTATCATCTTTCCTTTAAACAAGCCTATATTTCCCAAAGAAGGTATCATAGCAAGCTTTTCCAAAATTTCCCAAGTGCTTTCTGGCATGATATTCACATGTGTTTATTCATCCAATACACAGTCTATGTCGAAGTCTCATATTCTTGTTTCTATGCATTGTTTTTCTTTCAAGATCTCTGGTAAACTGAAGTTTCTATGATCATTCAGTGTTTCTTTCAACTGTAATAACATAGTCTTTGATTCTTTTTGTTTCTCTAACATATCCTTAGCCTCTTGTCTTTCTTTATAGTTGTCTTGTCTCATGTTCATTTTTTCAACTTTAGTAATCATCCTTGGGCAATGCTCAACCTCATGACCAATAGCTTTACAGCAAAGACAAATAGGACCTATACTAGGGCATTCCTTAGCAAGATGTCTCGGCCTTCTGCAATTATAGCACAGTGTCAAATCCTCTCTTTCTTTTAAACGATCCCCAACCTTTCTTGTACTGTGCATTGGGATCACAGTGATGGACCTGCATTCTACAAAAAATATTTTTAGGTTCCTGCATCCACTTGTTAGTCCAAAAATTCTTTCTATGCATAGGAATAACATATCTTTCACTACCTCTATCAATTTTATTCAGATTCACTCTTTCTTCTAACTGTACCCTAGTTCTCAGATTGGGACAAAATGTATCAAACACACCTAGATTCATGCATTCGACGCAAAAATTTCCACTTATCTTACCTTTATGAGAGCACAAAGCTTTAAGATCTTACCTCTTTTCTTCAGATCGAGCTTCCCTCCTTAGCACACAGCTTCGCAAATCAAGTAGAGTATTGTGCACTACAGCAACAAATCTACGCACAGAGCTTTCTCTTTCTTCAGTTCCCAGCAATCACAGTTTCAGGTCCCGGCAACGAAACCATTTGTTGGCACAGGGGAAAACCCAGGGTTCAACGCTTCAACAACGCACCAACAAAACCCTAACTACCGGCCCTTTCAGTAACACCTGTGAAACAGATGAAGTCTCACCCGAGGTAGAGGTAGGGGGTTGCAGGACTCAAGTGTCTACAACCTAGTTGTGACACAGATCTGTGATTACAACACTTAACAGAGCACTTAGCCAACCACCTTTGAAATATCTTAAATCTTGTTCATAATCTGTAACCACCATAATTCGTTTATTTTCCCTATATACACACAAATATACTTGAATGATAATTCACCTTCATATTATAATAAGGAGTCTTAAGCACACTTTTACTTGGCATCCTTACACTTCTTTACGCCGTCCCTTACTCTTAAGGAGTAGAAGAGCCTCCCTTATAAAAAAAAATGATGAAAAATAAAAACAAAGAAAGATAAGTAATAAACTTCTCCCACAAAGAATAGGGGGTTTCATCACAAGCCAACCTACCACGATCATAGGATAATAACATAAGTGACATTCCCACTATGGCTACCACACCAGGGCAATGGCCTTTGACATTTTTTTTTTCATCAAAGGACAAGGGGTCTCATCACGAGTTGGCTTGTTCACTTAAGTTACAATCTAGTGAGTGGCATTATCATCATCTCGCTACCAAACCAGGATAATGGTATTTTTGGGAAAAGACTATTCAAATATTTATTAAGGATATGGGCTCATCGATGGGTTAAAAGGCAACCCTATCGAGGCTATGGACACATGCTAGCAGGAGTGGCTATGCCTGTGGTATGGAAGTTTACCTTAAAAAACACCAAGTTTATGTGTGTCTCTAGATTTCCTTTACTCAATAACGAGGCTATCATTTCGGTTATATTCAATAACTCAGGAAAAGTAACAACATTATGATATGTGGAATATTTTTAAAATGAAAAGATTTAATTTTTTTTGGCTTATTTTTCCCTGAAACGTTTTGAGCATATGTACAAAAAAAAAAAAAAACGAATTTCCCACGAAAAATGACTATCGTTTATGATTATCGTTAAAATATGTTTTTTGAAAATTATACATGATTGTTCCCCACCGGCGGCAGCATCGTAATTATTACCTCTCACTTGAAATACCTACACTCATTACATTCACCTACGCAAACGGTCGAGGTCGACCTCTACATTAATGAGGGGAGTGGATGCTCGGCACGTTTTTCGATAAGATCGTAATGATTGTAATAAATGGAAAACCCACATTTTTATACACTTGATGTTCTCTGATATTTTCTATTTTTGGTAATATTTCCTCCAAGCTGGTCTAACCAAGTTTGCAACCAGGAACGATAGTCGTTCTCATTTTCTCACAGAAATATGGGTGGCTGAAGTGTGCGTCGGGAGCCAACATTAATACAGGTAACTGAGCAGGCAAGAGCAATTCTACACCGTCTGGGGTGGACAGAGTACTTCAACCGGTTGCAAGGATATGATACGGACATCACGCTTGAATTCTTTCAGAACTTATAGGGAGAAATCTCCATGGTTCGAGATATACGAATTCCAGCTACTCTGGAAATCGTAGCAGAGGTTACAGGACTCCCTAACACATGCATTCAATGGACAGGAAGATATACAATGCTCAAAGAAGCTGTAGAATCTTTCGTACACCCTGGAGAGGAATTGGATAAAAAAGGAAAGGGACTTAACCCCAACACTCTCAGCGAACCATGGAAAGAATTGGCAGGGGTAATTCAGAGGTACATCACTTGTGATGGATGATACAATGTAATCCAACCACGCCACCTCAAACTGCTAGCAGCACTCAAACAACGGTTAGTAATCAATTTACCATTCTTTCTAAATGCCATGTTACATGAGGTTGCTTTAAGAACACAGAAGGCCAAAGATCCGGTTACTATCATCAGCCACCATGGATTAGTTAAACTGATAGTAAATAAGGCCCTGAGTCAAACTCAATTAACCTGGGGTGATCTTATCGAGGCCAATAGACCTCTACAACTGGAACAACCTGAATTACATCATAAAGACCCACCACAGGAAATTGAAGAGATACAGGAAGTGGAGGCCACTGCCCAAATAGAAGTTCCATCTCCTCAACCTAAAGTCGAGGCAGACCCCGTCCAAATTACAGAGACTCAGACCTCACAAGCAGAGGCATCAACGAGAAAGAGAAAAAGAGCAACAACTGCTCTTAAAGCCCCCATTGAGAGGAAAAGAAGAAGTAGACGAACAAGACAGCCTAAAGAAATTCAGAAAATGACAAAACAAAATCAAGAAATGACTAAAGAAATCCAAGACACAACAAAATAGCCTGAAGAAATTCAGGACATTACAGAGCAATCCTTACATGAAAATGTTCAAGGAATTGAGCAGACAGAACAAACCTCACAAGGAAATAGTCAGGAAGACACCCAGCCAGCATTGGGACACCTGACAGAACAATTTTTGAAAAGCTATGAGGTAGAAATAGCTCAGGTTTTAGGGAGTTTAGGGACCTCAATTGATAGAGACACCAATAGGCCAGAAGAATACCAAGAATGAGCCTCTTCTTCAAAACATGTTGAAGACTTTCCTGAGATTGAAATGTCATTCCCAGAGGATGCAGAACAGGAAGTACTTCATCCTGAGGTAAGTAGCCCTCTTGAACAAACAGAACACTTGGAAGGAACAGGGGAACAGCTACCTGCTGACTAGAATGAAGACCTTGAGACCCCTCACAAACAGAAATCAGGCAAAATCCATAGGAGAATCAGAAAGCTAAAAAAGTAAAACAAGTTGTTGAAGAGAAGGGCTAAAAAGGTTGAAGTATTAAAGCAGAAAGTTGGCAAACTCGGGGAAATTATTAAAGAATTAAGAAAGCAGCTAGAACAAGCCAACAAAGCCCATGAAAGAAAGAAAAACAAAAGGCCCAGAGTGCAAGGAAGAAACCCTCTTCCTAAAAGAGCAGTCACTACAAACTATATGGGGACACAGACAGACCCTGAAGAAATAATAGCAGAGGATGCTCAAAATGAGGAAGTAATTCCTTTAGAAACACGAGAAATGGAAACCCAAACAATGACAGCAGAAGAAATGCTCCCTACAGAAACAATTGATGCTGAGGTGCAGATAAATACCCCAGTCTTAGAGGAAATAGCTCAATCCCTTGAGCAGGATGCTACCATTAGGAGATTGGAGGAAGAATTGATGCAGTCCCAACAAAGCCTGATTCAAAACAGAAATGAATTGATGACTATGGCAGAGCATCAAGTATCTCAGTCTCATGAACAAAGTGATATCGTTGATAGACTGGAAGCAGAGCTTATACAAGCCCAGCAAGCATTAACTCAATCCAGAGATGAGATGGACGCTATGGAAGAATATCAAGCATCTCAGTCTCGAGAACAGAGTGCCATCATTGATAGGATAAAAGCAGAGCTGGTACAAGCCCAGCAAGCATTGACTCAACCCAGAGATGAGATGGTCACTATGGCTGAACATCAAAAGGTTGTTAAACAACTGAAGGACATGTCAGCAACAGAAAGTGAGACTTATGTTGAGCTCACCAGAGCCCAAGGGAAGGTGAAGAAGGTACAAAACCAATTGGAAAAAGCTTTGGAGCAAATCAAAGAGATTCGTGATGTCTACACTGATGCAATCAATTGCAGAGCTCCTGCCACCAATTATACTTTATTTTTGTTGGAACGTTACCTGTTGTTGAGGGTGAAAGCCATCAGAGAAGGTAAACCAATTACATCTACCATTGTCCTTGAGTTTATTTCATGTTTCAGAGAGCACGAAGAGAAGGTACAATATTTTATGTGCGAGTTATACTTCCATAACTTCATTCTGGAAGATGACGGAAAAGATAACCCTGGTCCCTTTATTGGGGACATACATTTTCATGCATTCATGTCCTTTACTAAAAACCAAATCAGGTGGGCTAAAGCTCACAAAACCTTCATGAAGAGTGAAACTGGGTTAGGTCTATGGATCAGAGGGGAGCCTCCAAAGTCCTTTCCAGCGATTATGCGACATAGAACATTCATGAAAAGGGAGGGGGTCGTGGACTCTTTAGCCCCTATCCATCGACAGATTATACGTTCAGACATCATATATTTTAGAGAACTCAAAGAAGAAACTCTTGTTGCTTCCAAGTTAAGATGGGATGCATCCTCCAATAAAGTCAAAAGTAGGGAACCCTTTGGTTTCAGGAATTTCTTTGCAGCGACCTTCGGAGTGGAAAGGTATTCCAGAATGCTCCAGGAGGGAGGACCTGCTTGGATTGGGTGCAGATATAATCCCCCTATTATTTTGTTTCCTCCAGAAAGTTACCAGAAAGATTATCAAATTCATAAGAAGAGGGAGGATACTACTTTTGGAGAACTCAAAAGAAATAATGGGTTCAGGAAACCTGGTGAACCAACATTTCCTCCTTACAGCATCATTGTTTTACATGTAAGATCTCATCTTGCATGAGGACATGCAAGAAGGTAAGCTCGAGGGTATGTTGGGTTATGAAAAAGGTACAAATATCCTCCTTATTCCCAAAGTTCATGATGTGATCTTGATTGACATTTCTGTTAATTAGGGATAAATAAGATAGAAAATGATTAATATGTCTTCTAGCGATATTATTGAGTTATATTAAATAAATTCTAAAATACGATTGGAATTGTTTGATTTTGTTACAGGAATGAATAAACATTGTCAAACCCGAGATAGCAAAGGAGATCTTGAAGATGCGTAAGCTATTGAAGGTTGAGGACTTTGGCGCAAAGCAGTTTTGAAGATGATTGATTTTCTATCTTGTAACTTTATAATAGTAAAGCAATCTTGAGGATCTCTCGATCCTCAGGATGGCTTAATTTACCCATATTATTGTAATATATAGAGGGTAATAAATCTTGAAAAGATAATCTAAGAATTGTATCCAAGTATTCAGAACTCAGAATTGCTCTGCGCAAGCAGTTTTTGTAAATGTTGTACCAGCTATGGAATCAATAAAAGATTTGAATGTTTTCACCATTTCTACATACTGAGTTTCTAGTAGCAGTGCTTCTGAGGACCAAGGGCCCAGTCTAAAGGAGTTACTGTCTCAATCTGTGATTGTATCAGTTTGATTTATGTTCTGTGATTCAAATCTCTTTCACAATAGTCAAGATGAATGCACAAGTGTGTTAATGATTTTATGTTGTTTGCGTACAGAAGATAGATGTTTCCCCTTGGTGTTAGTGATTGTTGTTCCAACTTCCATTACTGTAGTTTATTGCTTGACAGTTCCTCACATTTTCATACGTGTTGTTCCTTTTACTTAGATTCGCAATTGTTGTTCCTTTCAATTAAGTTACATTTGTTGTTCCTTTATGTTAAATTACACTTGTTGTCCCTTTCGATTAGATTACAATTGTTGTTTCTTTCCACAGATAAAGCAATTCGTTATTTCCTTTCCAGCAATTTGATTCATAGTTGATAGTTGATTCTGCAAGTCTTTACTTAGATTCAATTATTGCATCTTAGTTAAACGAATTCAACAGATTAGTTAATTCCTTGTCATTTGCAGCATGTTATTAATCAGATTTCAATTCTGTTAAATAGGATCTTAGTCTCAAAATCTTTAATGAACATTTGAGGAACTTGATTGTTGATAAACTCAGATTTGCTTTAACTACACGATTTTAGCCTCTACGCGCTATCTGCATAGACTTTGTTGATATTCTTGAGATAAAAGACGAATCCTCGGGTTGATAAATTAACGTTAAACTAAGGTTGTTTTTAGGACATCTTTAGGGCTCAACAACAGGTGATCTGCACACAGCGCACTAGATCCACCTTCCTCAAAACCAAGTCAAGGCACAGAGCCAACTCCTCGATAGCACAAAGCCTCTTACAATTACTTGCCCTTAGCTTTGCAAGTCTCAACACGCAGTCTGCACAAAAGCCAACTTAGACAAACTTCGCTCTAAGTCCTATCTACTTATTTATACATTTACAATGAGGCCTAAACATGGGTAAACCCATGGGTCGACATCCCATACTCGTTACATAAACCCTAATAACCCAAAAAGTTCACAAAATGAGTGAGAACCCGTGATCTCAACTCCTCATGGGCACTCCATCTTCGACCAGCCTGTTGAAGTCCCAAAAATGGTCAACACGACCAATGTTTTCTCAAAACTTGGTCAAGGGAAAACAGGACATGTGCTCGTTGTAGAGTGCATGAGAATCGTAGCATCTCCTGATAGACATGTGCCTACACTGAAACAAAAAACTATAAAATCTAGGGTGGTTCTATCACCCTTTGTCCATATACATCAAAACCAAAAAAAGAAAACTAATCTAAAAGAAAATTTTAGCATTTTTTCAAAAAAAAAATTAAACTAAGTATGTAATCAATATGCAAGTAGAGAAAAATGAAATATGAAATGTATCTAAACTAACATGAGCAAACAAGATGCAAATGCAACGAAAGCAAGATGACCTACCTACTTACCTGGGGCTTGAAGAAGTCATGTGACCTGAACATAAGGTCGGAGAAGAGATCCATCCACTGGTAATGGCATCTTTCTCCCATCCAAGGCTGTCAAATAGTACTTTTCTTTATCGGACTTCTTCTTGACGATGTAAGGGCCAAGCCATGAGTTGTCATCCTTCTGGTCATATTTGGGCTTGCCCTTCTTGTCCCACATCAACGCAATACTTCCTTCAATGAAATTGATGTAAGGTATATTCTCAATGTATGGATAGGAAGGAGGTTCTGCGTTGACTTCCCTTTTGATGGCTTCTTCATGCTCTTTATCTTCTTTCTTCAAAATTTGGATAGACAATGGCTCTTTCCCCTAAAACTTTGCAAGTTTTTCTTTGTATTTATTTGTCCTTGGGATGAGCATGTCTATAGAGTCTTCCTGCATAAAGGGAAAGTCTTGTGGATTGTACTCAATGGTGTATGGGACTTCATCAAACTCACCTCACTTGTGTAGTTAGGATCGTTGGGATCAGTCACATGCTTGTCAGCTCTCTCTCGACTGTATAACACATCAAAAGTGCCATCTCCCATGGGAATGTGTCCATGGGTAAGGTCCATGCTAAGGGAAGCATACCAACTCCTCGATAAGAGCATCCAGAACATTGATCCCTATTATGTTCATGAGGAGGCTGATACGTGGAAAATCAATCAAAAAGACCTCAACGTCCTCACATAACCCATAAACATTGACCCTTTTAGAATCAATGCCACAATGTTTCCATAGAGTTGGGTTGTCTTCAAACCAAGTTGTTCCATCACCTTCAATGACATGACATTCATAGAAGCCCCTGAATCAAGCATACAGTTGTTCAAACGGAGGCCATTCATGCCTAATGAAATATAGAAGGGAGAACTTTTGTTTCTTTGTCGATCGAGATACATAGTGTTCAAAATAATAGGAGGGTCTTACTTCTCGGTCGATACCTATAATAACTTCAAAACTTCCCTCCTTATAGAAGGGATCTTGCACATCTCTATCATTGGGACAGTCATATTCAGTTTTCCAAACATGGATGCAACATCTATTTTCAACTAGATCTCATATGTGGGAGTTGACATATGAAGCAACTCATGTAGTGGAGATGGTGGTGGTGGGACCACCTTCTCTGTTGATGGAGGAGTGGCAAGTTGTGATGGAGGGGTTGTAGTTTTATTTCTTCTAGTGTAGGTCAAATATTCCCTCTTCCTTAACTCCTTTTCATTGTTTGTCAACTCTGATTTAAGGCCCGGAGTCTCCCCTCTCTTTAGCCTTGTCTTCTAGCTTCGTTGATCTGTTCATGTGTGACTTGTTCCTATTGGAAACTATAGATCATATCCATGAAGTTGAAAATGTCGGAAGGATCCTCATCTCGTCGGGGACACTCATCTTCTTTGTGAGGTTCTTGGCATGGAAGGCACCAGGCTTCTTGTTATGTGTCAAGCATCCCAACTGGTTTCAAAGTATCAGGGGCCTTTGCCTCTTGTTGAAGCCTTTCTTTCCAACCTGTGGCATCTCTCTACTATCTAGTAAACTGAGGTCTAGAGGAGGATTGATTTCTTTCCACAGTAGTCAAACGACCCATGATCTGGTTCTGTACCTGGGCAAATTGAGTACTCCAAGGATATATTCTCTAGAATTGGTAAGGGCATTTGTCACACTCTTTCTATACAATTATGGTCTTATTTTGTGAAATCTGAGTGATATTTGTATGTTGTTCTGCATTAATTTTCTTCATTTTATATCAATTACAGATCAGTAATAAGTAAACAATTAACTCCTACCTTCACCATAACTCAATTAGACATAGCACTAGTTTACTAATAGCGGGTGAAGTGTTTTCGTGTTATGATAAGGAAGCCTCTCGTAGTCCTTCATGTAGGAGTTGGGCTTAAAGAGTGGGGACTCATGCCGAGGTGACAGTGGGCACTTGTCCTGTGTGGTACCACCTTAGCACCTCGACAAACCTTGACGAGACTATTAATTTGTGCGGTAACAGGACCCATCAGGGATATGTAGTGAATGTGAGGCAGTTATGGGGTTTACTTCTAGGCATGGGGTCATTAACATGCAAGATAATGTATGGAGTTACCCTTTCCTTGGCGCTTTTTGCATTCCAAACCCCTTATTTTCCTTTTTCTTTATTTATTTGATTTGCAAATCCCCTTAAAAAGGTTTCAAGCATTTATTGGCACTTCCTTTACTTTTTTTATTTGGGATGTATTTCAAGTCCTCTTTGATTGATAATGTGTTTATCCTCATTAGGACTAGGGGTGATGGCCATTAATGAGGGAGTAGAGCTCAAGTATGGACTATGGATTTTGAATGTCCTCATTATCCCATTTCTTTTATTGGTTAGCTACAATCTACCTCAAGGCCTTTAGCCCCTTCTTCTCATAAGACAATGAAGTAGATGCCCTTTTGGTGTACATGTAACCACCATTACCCAAAAGGTGGGAAAATGGAGAGATCAAGGATGGAAAAGTGGTAAGTATGATCGGGAATGGTATTCTACCCCTTTCAAAGAACCACTAGTAGTACCCCTTTTCCCCGGGAGTGACAACACGAGACTAGGATGCCTAGGATGGCCACCAAGGTGAAACAAAACAAAAAACATAAATTATGAGCTTATGATTCATTATCCAACTTCAACCTATGATCATTACTCAAATGCCCAATGTATTAAATATGACACTTTATATAAAACTAGGACTAATGTACCTCATAATGTGTTGGAACACCATCTCCCAATGAGCCTTGTTGATTGAGTGTGATAAGACATGATGATGAAGAAGAGGCATCTGAGGGGGGGGGGTTGTTGTGCTTCCATATGTGGACGATGTTGATCATTATCATCGTCGGGATCATTGTCTTCATTGTGGGCCATGAGACGTGATCTCCTCTAGTTACCCCTAGGTGAAAGGGGGTAACAAGGTTGACAAGGGTCATTTTCCCATGTCAACAAGTACCAAAATGTAAGCATAAAAGGTAAACTCTAAACAAGAAATAGGGATAGGTAGTGGTACTATTCTATGCAAGAAGAGAAGCACTATTCTAGACTAGAAATAAAAGAGGAGCTAGCACCATCATTGTAAACCATCAAGAAGGTACCAATATAGAGCGTGAGAATGTTCTATAGGGAATGTTTGGGCTAAGTAATGATAGGGGGGAAGTCGGATGCACTGTCTAGAGCTCTCCTAACATTCAAGTCCGATGACAAAAATCCAGTGATGGAAATCTAACTAATTGACCTAAGTTGGAAACCAATCCCACCCTTAAATCGAGCATTGATAAGTATGTATACATGACCTCACAATAAATCTTGGCGGTTTCCCGAGGGAACAAGGGAGGGAGCATCATCTAACTAAACTACTACTCTCTTTACCTGTGACTACAGTGTCTAGAAAGCAATTGACACCTCTATCATCAACATGGACTAGAAGAAAGATCTGATCAACTTAATGGAATTTTTCCCTAAGGATTTGCACAAGGCCTACCATCTAAGAGTAACTACCTATCAAAGATAGAGAGAAAAGCAACTGTATTCCAAGTAACAAAAAAATATAGCAAGAGTCTCTCTTGAATCTCTGTATAAATAGTGAAATCTCCCCCAAATGTGATAGTATCTGAAGCATCTCATCTCATCATCTTGGAGAGGAGGCCTTGTGAATCTTGATTTCTATGCTTCATTACAACCATTATCATCACAGCATAATGACTTTCTCAGCATGGCTCAGCGTGTTTCTTTTGTGAAGAAGACTACATCCAATCAATAAACTTTATTTTGCATATAGAATTTTGTTTCTTTACATTCAAGCATAAAAAGAATTTATGAAAATGTACATTACTTATAGCGGGTTGTCAATTTATGATTGGTTTTTGAGGAAATTAGTTTCAATTGGCAATGTAACAACAATCAAGGTCTGTCATGTCCTTGGCTATTAAAGTGTTCAAGGTTGTTATACCTTGTTATTATATTATAATTATTACATCCCACCATATCAAGGAACTTATTACTAACTCTTCTCACACAACTTATCTGTAAGAACTCTTTTTGAAAGGAAGAAGACATGAAAATTATTTGTGTAAAAATTTGTGTTTTTTTATTTGTAAAGTTTCTGCAGAGTCAAAGTCATACTCTTACTCTCCAGTCTTTCTAGTTGTTCACTTAAGCCAAGTCTGGCTACTATGATGTCTGGATTTAATTTGGGAAACTACAGTTCCTGAACAAACCATCATTCCACCAAAACCATACTCCCCTCTTCAAAATATTCTCCGTATAAGTGGAGAAAACAGATTCTACAATGAAAAAGAACTTTAGAACAAAGTAAATAAAGAAGTCATTCTCCAAAAACTCCATTATGTTAAAGAAATCCAGTTCAGAAAAGCCTGATGGGTGAACCACAAGCGACTAAACTTGCAAATTAAAGCAAAGTCAGGAAAATAATTAAATTCTTGACTAACTAAGGCTGCATCTACCTTGAGTACTACAGACTCTAGACCGCGGACAGGTTGGAATTAAGGTTTCTCAATACTTTTCTAAGAACTCTCTAGAGGCAGGTAAACGTAGGCCTGTACTCCTTATAAGCAACTTTAGCTGGATGAACAATCCTGACAATATCATTGTTAGAGGCATCTCCAAGTTGGAGGCTGCAGACCCGTTTCATGAGTGAGCAGGGATGAGAGACTAATGGCACTTTCTAAATTACATTAGGGCAGAAAAAGCAGAACTTATGCACCACTGCCAAACCTAGTTCCACATTCAAAATTAACCTTGGAAGACTGTTGTTACTGTAATATCGTTAGGGATAGTTATAGCAGTAGCTTGTAAACAAATTTTAAATGTGGCCTTCTGCATGTCCTATTTTTCTCAGAGCTCAAACAGTTGATCCATTAGGGGGGATAGATACATGACATTAAGAGAAGATTGAATCCAAAGAATAGGTTCTAGATGCATGCTAGCTTTCTTCAAAATTCTTATTACTTTCTTCATCTTTGAATATATTGCATAGCTTGTCATTAAGATTCATCTAAACTCGCAAAGAGGGTTATATTGGTTTTCATCCAATTTTCAAATCTAGGCTTTCTGGAAATATCCATTTGCAGTTCCTGTTTGTGCTGTAGAATCTCTCCCAATGAGATGCAGTAGAACCCCGAAGCCTTGAAGTTGCCTCTCCAGCATTGAAAAAATGTAGAAACACAAAGAAAACAGTTTAAGGTGATCAGAAGATATTTGGAGTGCAAAATAGTTGATTAAAGAAGGGCATAGACATAATATCTTGCAGATGGGAAGCCACAGAGAATGCAATTCACAAGTGAAAGAATATCTCATGTCTAGGCTGTAATTTACAGGGGTAGTGGAATGCACGTGATTTGACAGTTAATCGGGGAATGAAATGTTTTACATTATGCTTATATGATATCTCATGGCATCTATGTATATGCATCTTTCCTCTTTAAAATTAATGTTCCTAAGTTCCTAGGGAACAGGGAGTATAGATCTAAAAAATCAGGGAGTTGAAATCAATCTTCATTTCATAATTACCTGCCAAGGCCGGAACCATATACCTGCTGTTCCTTGGATTAAATGTGGATGCACGTTTAGAAAATCAGCATGGAAGGACAAAAGATTCTATTGCTTTCCCGTTTTGTTTCAAATGTATGTAATAAAGAAATAATCCTCTGTGAAGATACAGCTCCCAGTATGAGGCTGCAATGCAAAGTTGTCACAAGAGTTCTACGTTACTGGAAGTTTGAGTCATCTTTAGAATTGATTTCAATGAAGGGCTAAGTACAAGTTTGTGGTCATGTCTCAGATCAATTATTAGTTGATTGATGGACTTTCTGGATGATGTTGGGCCCAAGTGGATGGCATTATAAAGTTTCATGTAGCTAAAGCTTTATAAATAGCATTATTATATTTCATGTTATGAACTAGATTAATGTAGTTTCAAACCATATTTTAAAGAGAAGCACTGCCGCTAATTTGGCTGTCTGGTAGGAAAACAAGAATTCTGCTGCAAGCATCCAGGATCTGGAACATACATGAAGAACTCTTCAGAGGCTGTTTTATAGGCACAGCAATTTATAGTCATACAAGGCATTCTCACAAAGCATTTGAGTTTTCACTAATTCAATGTCTTCTCACCATATAGATTTCGGCTGTAGAAGGGAAACTCTAAAAGAAAAATCTGTTTAAACCTTTCAGGCAGTTTTCCATAAACTGTTGGTGGAAGCAGGACAAGTGGGCTGCAACAAAAGTAACATCAAGTCAAATTATTATGTAAAAGCATGCATGAAAGTAAGATCATGTCAAATTATTACGTAAAATCATGCATGAAAGTAACATCATGTCAAATTACTATGCAAAAGCATGCAAACTGAAAAGAACACAAGCAAGATAGATCTCAAACACATGCTTTGTTTGACATTCCATCTTTTTATCAGCAGCATAAAAATGGTTAAATGTATTCCACAAATTACCCCCATGAAGAAACACTGAAAGGGAATTTAATATGGAGAAGATGAACAATTTTAGGTAGCCAGAACAGACTTACGAAGATATATTTTGTACTAGGTCTATAATCATCTTATTGCCTTTAAGCTTTAACAATCATGTAAGGAAAACAATTATTGCCTAGTAGAACATTGCATATTCATATAATGATTATTGAAAAAAGAAGCTATTCAGATGAGATTCTCTGGAACTGACCTAGTCTTCCTTTTATATTCTCGGTACTCTGTCAAGCTGCCAAACTTTTTATCTGCTGAATACTGCATATCATACATACAAAAATTTAATGATATGGAATCATTTACAGCATTTAATCTGCGATCTCAAACGTCTTCCACACAATATGTAAAGGCATGGATAATTTCAATGGCAAACTCAGGGGAAACAATCACCTCAAGCAATGGTATGCCACTGAGAAATAGTAGCAAGGCTGTTAGGAAAACTGGACCAATAACTGCTAACCATTTAGCACCCTCTAGTAGAGGCGTTGAAGCAACAAATACTCCCCACCATAATAAGATCTAAAAAAAAGCATGGCAATGCAATGCTTAGAAGATGACATAACAAAAGAAAGAACATAAAAGAGGAAATGTTGAAACTTTTCAAGCATTTACTGACCGACCTCACCAAAGTAATTTGGATGGCGAGACCACTTCCAAAACCCTATATTACACCATCTTCCTGTATTTGTTGAGTCTTTTTTAAATTGGAGTTTTTGTTGATCTGATATTGCCTCAATTAGAAAACCAACAAGCCACATACTCCACCCAATAATATCCTGGAACTGGATTCCGGGGTTTCCACTGCTCTCATTGACCAATGTTACTGGCAGCATTACAGTCCAAACCCAGACTACCTATCACCAATCAAAAATTTACAGCATGCCTTTTTTAGTGGTCCAATAAATAGCACACTCTTGTTTATGTTTTTTGTTACAAAAAACTGTTATATGCTTCTATAGAAGATGTTAAAAGTAAAGACATATTGCAAGATAAAGAGACCTGAAAGCTCCAGAAGATTGCTAGCTTCCTTAAATCAGTGCGAATCTTATCAAATCTCCGATCCTCGCCCCATTGCAGTATTCTAAAAGTCCATAATTCCAAACAAAGGATGTTAATGAAGGGCAACAAGTAAGATGGATATCCTAAAGGGAGGATGCAGGATGGCATGAAGGAAAAGATAAAGATAAAGTCTAGATACAAAGACTGCAACAAACATACATACAAATATGTCCTTTCCTTTTTGTTTGAGATAAAATCCATCGTATATTCAATTAATGCACATTAATCAATACATCATACAGCTTTACATTACTGGTCACTGCAGGGAAATGTGGGCCTCCCCTCCCGAATTAGGCAAAGAGAGCTGCTGTCTCTACTTTGGTAGCCATTGTAAGAGACTCCAACTCTTTCTTAAAAATTCCTTCCTAGCATGATAGTGTATGGCTAAATCTGACCTATAAGCCACCAATCAACCCAAAATAGCATTGTAGCATCTCCATTAAAGGTTGCCTGACACTTTTCCCACAAGAAGAAGATTCCTGTTGTACATATGGTATCCAAATTCCCATATACTCTTTCCTGCCTATCTAACATCCACTCATCTACAAAAATGAGCACTTTTCATTGAAGAGAGGGCAACAAAAGTGAGGAATACTCAGCTGCTATCCATTCCAAGAATCTTTAAGCTACCTTCCATCGCCATAGTAGATGTTTGACTGTCTTAGGTTTCTAACAATCACATAACAACCATCTATGAGACCAGTGCGATTGAGCTTGTCCTTGACTGCAAGGCTGTTATTGAGAGCAAACCAACCTAGCTCTTTCCCAATTGGTGCCCTTCTCGACAATATAGTTTCTTACCATTTGCACGTCCTTTTTAGTGCATTCTCAAGTATGATGAAGATTTGTCTTTGGGATATCCAAGACTATAATACAAAATTAATAAGGAAAGCATCTTTAAGAAGAGTTATCTGTAATGCATATCCACACTAGATTAGAGAGCAAGAATTTGCATCAATTTCCGTATAGTGCATCTAGATGTTCACAACTATACAAGGCAGAACTTATCCACACATAAAGATGCCAGTACAGACAGGTACCAGATCACATGTAAAAGCAAATTTTTCCCTAGCTATGGTCTTCATTAACTATGGTTTGATTCGAAACATAGAATTTGGAAGGCCCAGATGAGGAAAGAGGCAGCTATAAAGGTGCCTCTTTGATCAACACATTGATTGACCTCAATGGGAGACATTTGTGAAAATGGCTCCATGTTGGCAGGGCCCAATAGAGGGTGGTTTATTATAGCTGCATATCAACTGCGAGGGTGTCTAGGACAGGGAAGTAGTACATATACCCCCTCAACAATTTAGCATTCACAATTCATTTTCTCATATTTTATCTTCCTTGGTATTGTTATCCATCAAAGTTGCACTAGGATGGACTTCCAGCGAGCCGCCAAAGTTTGAACATTATTGTTCAAAGTTCAGAGTTCAGAAGTTCAGCCGGTCATAAAGACCAACCTTTTCTCTTTACATTTCCATGAAAAATTGTAATAAGAGATGTTGCATGACGAACTTGTAAAAGGTCTTAGCCACCTTAAGTCCTAAGCGTGAGTTATACTCTGAAGTGCTTTTTCACTTACTAATTATATTTTGCCGTTTTCAAGCAATTTATAATTTATGAGTTTTTTCACTCAATCCCTCCAGCGCTGGAGTCTGTGCCCATGGTTAGGCTTGAGCATGGATCTAATCCTAGTGTATAATGTATATTATCATGCTAAACATTCTCCTAGAGTCTTATGGAAATGTACTAAGTCCCCCTTAGGATTTTTT
>WSFP011442475.1:0-20461 GCA_009831015.1 Picea engelmannii | reverse complement strand
AGTCTCCTATATATACCAAGGAGACATTTTCATTTTGAATCATTTGGTACTTGAACATTTAAGTGGGGTAAAAGGAGGTTGCCCCCTCGAAGAGGCTTATTATCTGAAATTCTCTCTTTTTCAAGGTGTTGAGTACTTTTTCTGAGGATTTTCTATGCTATATTGATATTTGGTTCTTAACATCAAATAGACTCTATTATTATTGTTTTTGTTGGCTTGTGTTCCTTTGCAGATATTTCTCCATAAGCCTCGCGACGGAGCTTGGATTGCATTGGCAAAGTCGGATCTTTGATATTTAAAAGGTATGTTCTAGATCCATTTCTCATTTGATAATTGAAATTAAGGAAAGATTAGTGTATTGTCTTGTTTTGTTCTAGTTTCATAGTGAAGCTAGCGGGATTGATTTGTGTCCGCACTTAACAATTAGCCCGATAACAAAATTAGAGACGGTACTGGAGAGCGGATTGTTTTCCTAGTTTGTCTTGCTTTCTTGCTTTGATTGTCTGGGTTTTGTTTTATGAGTCACTGGGAGATCTAAATTGACTCTTTGATTGTTTAAGTTCACTGGAAAAACCTTCTTACTTTTTATTTTTTCATTTTTACTTTGATTTCCGCACCCTACTTTGAGGAACAGTGCGGCGATATTTGATTTCCGCACCCTACCTTTTTGACATAGTGCGGTGTTTCTGCACTGTATTGGTTCTCTGGCCTGTGGAAATCAAGAATCGACGCACTGTGTTAGTCTACAGCCTGCGGCGATTGTGAAATTTTTTCGATTTTTGATGGTTTTTCCTTACCCAGATCTTGGATTTGGTTTTGGGGTGAATTTTTGGGTTTGATTATGATCTGTTTACAGTCTTCTTGACAGCTTTGAAACTTCTTTTATTCATCTTTTCTTTGTTTTCTTTTGAAAGATTTGGTCTCTTGCTTTGAGTGTCTTTCTGTTACAAAGCCTTTTTTTTCTTTAGAATTAGTTAGTGAAAAGGACACTTCTTTTTTCTGAATAACTCGTGTTAAAAGATCAACTTTGTTTGGGTTGTTTTTGTTTTGAAGTGATTTGCTATTACTTTTAAGCTATATTTGAAACAGAAATCTTATTTCTTTTTTTACATTATATTGGGGGCATCCTTGCATTTGAAGTAGCGAAATTGCATGATTTTTGGTCTTAAATTCTTAAAACAATTCCCCCTCATGGTCGGGGGGGGCATGAATCGTGTATTGGTGTACAGTATATTTTTCTCATTTATTGAGAATATTGATATTGATGAGTTTAATAAATTTTGGGACATTGTGCATTTGGGAATGATAAATGTTTTCTCTTTCTCGTAGCATAGCTTTCATCGAAATGAAAAGATTGCATCTTTGTCTCTTTGCATAAATTTCGAGTCGGTCAAAACACCATATTGTCCACGCCATCTTCCTTTTGAGTAACAACAGCCTTAAAAATAAAGCGCTTATAAAAATTGATTAGACATTTTTATACTTTCTGGTAGAAAACCTACATTAGATTAGTTGTAGGGATTTGGAATAGGTGTGAAAAATAACTTTCCAAAGCCGCAAACAAACATAGTATCTTGTGATAGGGAGAGTTCAAATCCAATTGCTACGTTTTTTTCCTGGAAAGCCCTTCTCACACAAGGGTCAAACCTGAGGTTGCATTAAGACTGAAAAAGTTACTCACCCTACTTTTTTGGTCTTGGTGTAGAGATTGTGCGTATTATGGGGGTTGCTTGAAGGTATACCCACAATTATGAGTGGAAGCCTTTCGAGTTGATTTCGGGCTAGATACCCTGCCCTTGCGCATGGATCGGACTGTCAATTGTTTCCCCAGGCATCCCTGTTGTTCTTGGTAACCTTAGTAACCTATCTCTTTAGGGTCTTACACAAGATGACTGTGGAGGGGCAAGTCTTCACGGTACCTGGAATCGACATTGGCCAGACTCACTCGGGTTCCTTGGAGGGTATACCCACGATTATGTGTGGGAGTTTGCACTAGGGTGTAAGTCTTTTAAGCAGGTCGTTTACGTAACTTTTCCACTTACTCTGTCTCAGCCCCTTCTTATATTGTTCTCGCGATGTTGGATTTCATCACCAACTAGTGTGTTCATTGTGAGAAGGTTTTTTTTTCTTGTTTGCTTCCTAGATTTTTATCATGTGTTGTTTGTTTTCCCTAGTGGATTCTAGATTGGATCTTTATTGGAGTAAAAGGACTTGAAGGAGAATCCATGGAAGATTTCTTGTGACATCCTGCTCTTGTGCACACTGAGCGAACTTATCCTTGAGGATACTTGCTTGCTAGTGATCCGGATTATTATACCATTGACCATTGATTATTATTATGGGGCAGTATGGATGTGATTATATTTTATTTTGTTGTATTGACTTAGATAGGTGCTATTGACTCGGTTCTCCTGAGTGTGCAAGATTTGGACCTCGAGGATGTTGAGGCATCGATGAAACCCTTGGACTCTGGATCAAGTCAGGGAGTGGACTATTGGGGTTTGATTGTTGTATATATATGACATATGTGCATTTGATTAGATGTGATGATTATGGATATTATTTCTGACATGATTCGTTGATGATGCAGGCTAACAATAGCTTGTCGACTAGACTCACATGCGGAGTAAAGGGGTCATACACGATAACCAGAGATGTTAAGGGAGAGGTGTGGACAGCAGCCCTTCCACAGCCTACTAGCACTATCATTGTGGCTCGAATTGTAGGTTAATGAAAACCTAGTTCGAGAAGACCCACGATGTCGTGAGGGCAGACTACGATAGTCTCTCACGAGGATTCTAAAGGGCACGCAATAAGGTAGGGGCATTATTCCTTAGAGGCATTTAGTCTCCCACAAGATCACCTGGCGAAGTATTGACTCCAGGGGTTTTTGATGTCTACCAAGTCAGTCAAGAGACAAGTGGCACCCTTGGAGCACGTAGTGCGTCCTGAAGGGCACGTCGCGCAAGGGAAACAGCATGAGGCGAGTGGCACCCTTGGAGAACCTAATGTGTCCCGAAGGGCACGTCGCGTTGTTAAATAATAAATGAATAAACCTAGATGGCCTTAGAAGGAATAACGTGATAAGAAAGATTTAAAAACAATTTTCCTAATAAAGTGTCGCCCAGCCTCGAAAATTAAAATCTAGGTATAAGTGATACTTGTGATAAAAATATATTTTATATAAAAATAAAAATAATAATAATCATCATTAATCATGTGAGGAGAAGGGGGTAAGTGATTCAATTAATTTATAAAAATATTTTGGGGTATAAAATTTAAAAAGAGGGAAAAAGGGGAATGATTGTTTTGTTACATATGCTAATTAAAAATGTATTAATTAAAAAGAAAAAGGGAAAAGGGTAATTTTCTACACTTGCCAATTTGAGTTTTAAATGAAAGGGGAAAGACGGAAATTTAAAAGAGTTAGGAAACTAGGAAAAAACGGGAAACATAAAGAGAAAGGGAAACATAAGGAAAAAGCGGAAAGACTAACTTAGTAAGGTATTTTATATTTAAGAACTTTCTAAATTGAACTCAACTAGTGAATTAGTAAGGGGGTAAGTCATTAAAATGTGTAAGGGAATATGGGGACACCTAAGATCGATTCTAGGAATGGTTTTAGGTGGGTGAGGGAAATAGGAGTAATTAATTAATTTATGGTGCAATGAAGGGGATGGGTGACACATGTACGGGCAGGATTTTTATGAATTAAATTATTGAACAATAAATTAAATGGGATTTTGGGAAAGTAAATGACTTAGAAACACTATATAAAGGAGGGAGGAGGAGGATGATGGGGATCCTTTGTTATGCGTAACCCAGGTAAGAGTGTTGGGTTTAATGCATTCCAGGAATGATAGATGTTCATCCTTCCTGGAATGCATTAAACCACTCAGTGGCCTGAATTCTTGAAGAAAGAAGGGAGAAGAACTTTGCCTGAGAAAAGAAGTTGTATTTTCTTTTGTAAAAAAATTATTAAGGAGGATTTCCACAGGTTGCTCTATACGCAGGGTGTGAAGATACCTGATTTCCACATGTTGCTCTAAATCTAGACTACGGAGTTTCCGCAGGCTTCACTATAGCTAGGGTACGGAAATTCTTGTACGTGGGAAAAACAAGCGTCTTCTCGATGCTTCTAGAAGGAGAAGCTTCTATGGTGAGGTGACTTCCGAACGGTTTGGATCTTACTCTCTTTCATGATTTACTGGGATCATCCTAACCTCCTCACCTTATCCTCTTCGGCTTATAAAAGAAGAGGAGCTCTCATGGAGAAAGAGAGATTGGCTTGAGCTTGAGTTTTGTAGATTGGAAATTTGGCTTGATTAGAGTGGCTTTGGACTTTGCTTTGTCAAGATATATTGTGAGTAGATATCAAATCTATGATCTCAGAATCCATGGAGTAGAAGTGTGTGGGAAGCAAGGAACTATTGGAAGGAACCTGACAACATCAAGGCATCTGGTTGTATCTTTCTTCCACATTCTTTAATACAGATATACTTTTCTTTCCTATATGAATGTCATTTGTTCATAATGTATGATTCCTTGATCACGTACATAGTTTCAAATCAAATAGACTCTATTATTATTGTTTTCGTTGGCTTGTGTTCCTTTGCAGATATTTCTCCATAAGCCTCGCGATGGAGCTTGGATTGCATTGGCGAAGTCGAATCTTCTATATTTAAAAGGTATGTTCTAGATCCATTTCTCATTTGATAATTGAAATTAAAGAAAGAGTAGTGTATTGTCTTGTTTTGTTCTAGTTTCGTAGTGAAGCTAGGGGGATTGATTTGTGTCCGCACTTAACAATTAGCCCAATAACACCTGTGGGCAACTGTCGAAGGATCTGCGTGAAGTTGTCCATCATTTCATTCCTTTTTCGCGTGAGGGCTTCCTGGAGAAACATTTTAATAGGATCTCCTGCTCCATCATATTTCTTTCTGTCTTCCATGGGTTGTTATCGGGCTTGGCGTGGTCGATCTGGTAATGGCTCGATTGGTTCGAGTCCCAACTTCTTGTACCCAGACATTGTTGGGGACATGCACGAAGAAAAATAAATGAAGAGCAGACCGCTCTAATACCACTGATCCGAATTTAGGAGCGAAACAAACTGATTAACAGATTGAATACAATAAACACAGAGATAGGAAGAATAACACAAATATCCAGTGAACAATATCTTCTATTAAATAATGAAATAGGATGAAACTGTAAAACTGCAAAACTAAAACTTGCTCGAATGGTGGTAGCTATCTCTGAGAAGAGATGTGGATGTTACGCACATATGTTTGAGAAGAATGGATTACAATGAGGCTCTAGATGCCCTTTTCATATTACTCATGAATTCCAAAACCCTAGACATCCAAAAACCTAACCCTAGAAGGTGAAACGCCAAAAGTCATGTGGGCCCTATGGGTAAGTTGGTTTAATTTGGTACCTCAACTTTCTAGGGTCATAACTTCTGCATACGACCTTTGTTTTAGGTGCGTGATAGCCCGTTGGAAAGGTCTTTTAGAGAATTACACATTTCGTCGTCAGACTCTGACTTCCTCTTCAGTCTAACTGTGGCGAGTCAAAAAAACAACGTTTAAGGCCCCAAAACAGCGCTGGAAGTAAAACAAGATGTGTTGACATGACAACATACAAAATAAGCTAGTTGGATTAGGCGAGAGACCACCTGTATCCACCTGGAGAATGTGTGAGGCTTCAGACAGCCCCAAAAGTGTAGAACTCGCAATTATAAAGAAATACAGAAAGACGTGTTGAATCAAAAACGGACACGAGGAGCCAGTTGGAATAGGTGGGTGGCCACCAATATCCACCTGGATCATCGGAACTCAATTGTAATTTTCTGAAGCTGAATTGAATACATATGTAGAAGTCTTTGAAGTTTCCATGAAAAAACTCTAATAGTGGTGATCTGAGTTTTGTCTCCTCTCTTTGTATGTATTTCCTGTATTTTTTATTTCACTTTCATTGTCTTCTGTTTAAATTGGATAGTCAAAGGCCCAGAATTCATCTTGTGATGCTCTCGACTGAAGCAATTTAAACTGTGTTAAGTTATTCCTAACTGATTCAGAATTCATTTATTTAATGCTCTGATGCAGTTACATGTTTTCTTTTTCTTCCTACACTCTGCAAATTTACAAATTATAACACAAAATTATCACCTCATTTAGCCTTTATCCTCTGGATATTTCTATAGACATGTCAGTGTTTCCATTCACTTTCAGAAGTTTGACTCCATAGCCCTAAGTGTCCCTCCCCTTCCTTGCCATCAAATTTATAAAAAAAAAAAAAAAAAACAACAAAACCTAGCCATTGATTGTCAAAGAAACACCAAGTGACACGAGAGATCCCTCTCTGAGCTGAGCAGGCTAGTACCCAGCTCTAAAGTTGGTTTGTAGGTTACCTTTGTCGTTTTTTTTATCAGTCGAACAAATTTACAGAGTGTTAACACCAAGAATCATGTGTTTCATGACAGATCGAAACACATTGAGATGAGATATCACTATGCTCGTTGACAAAGTTTGTATACTTTCGAGACAAGCTTGGTGTTGTTGAGAATGTCTCTCTTGCTAAGAGGGAGTGTTAAAATTAGTGCAGCTGTAAGAGCCATTCTCTGGAAGGATGGAAAAGACCGTAGTTGTGATCTAGGGCCCCTGGTACACTCCAGGGGTTCTTGGTCTAGGACCAAGCAGTTAGAGCCATGGAAAAAGACCCTAGTTGGGTCCCCAGTGTATTATTGAGGTTCTTGGTCAAGGACCAAGCAATTTGATGATATAAGTCACTAGATGTGTTCTAAGGCCCCTGGATGTGTTCCAGGAAATCCTTGCTCGATGCTTGGATTGATCCTTGGTTGTGTACCTTGGTGGATAAGACCCTAGTTGTGATATAGGGCCCCCAGATGTATTCTGGGGTATCCTGGTCTGGGACCCTGCAGTTTCTTGATTGAATACCAAGCCGAGATGATTTGTGACCTTCTTCTCTCTCGGGATGGTCCATGTGACGAAGGAGCAATTAATAAGAAAGAAATGATCACATCATTGACCTTCCTTGTATGTTGGGATGATAAAAGCTTATAATTTATATCATGAGATTCATGTGGACAAAAATGTTGTTAAAGAAGGACTTAACCGTTGACCTTGCCATATTGTTTATTATGAACGCCCGCTCTCCACACCCCCCTCGCTTGAATTGATTGGGTGTTTACTTCTTCCTAAATAAGTTGGTCGCCTTGATCTTGAAACCCCTCTCTTAGAGTTGTTTTATTTCCTTGTTGACTTTTGACTTGTTATTTAATATTTTAAAAGTTAAAATATTATCTATTTAATTGTTAGGGTTTAAACCTAACCCTAAAGTTAGGACTAATGTGATAGCCCTAACCTACCTACCAAAACTATAAATAAAGTGTCTTATTTCTCACTCAACACACTCACACTCTCTCCTAGTCGAATTTTAATCTGAGGTATTTCTGCGGCTCCTCTTGTTCAGCTTGCTATGTGGTTGCGGCCCTTCTATGACAGGTTCCTTGGTGTGTTCTAGTTTGCTACAACCACTGTGTACTTACCCTCTCCAACTTTATTTCATTCGTTGATTCTAAGGGTCATTTCCAGATAGTCGAATAGGATTTTCTTATTACTGTTGTTGTTCTGGTATTTTTTCTTTGTGTTGATGTGTTGCCTAAGTTGATATTGTCCTCATCTTTGTTGGTGTCGCCCTAAATATGTTTCCTAAGTTGATGTCGTCCTCATCTCTGTTGGTGCCTCCCTATGTATGTTGCCTCACCTTATCTACTTGCAACCCTAGTACCTTGAACAGGGTTTGATAGGGCTGCCCTAGAACTGTTGGTACTTTTGCCTATTGTTGTAGCAGTTTTTGTATTTTCTAGGCTGAAATTATTAAGGTTGTTTGAGGCCTCCTTTCATCTATTAGGCTGGATAGTGGTGTTCGGTTCTTATCCCTATTACTAGATGTTGGCATGGCATCTTGATTCTCAACGAGTTGGTTAGTTTTCTGGTCTACTACCCTAAAATTTTCTTCTTGGAAATTTGTTCTAAGGATCATGATGAGATCTACCCTGAGGGTTTGATCAATGATCCCTTAAAGCTTCTTTTGAGCATACATCTAAGAGGATAACAACAACATATCAGGTGATCTTGTTCCTTGTTTCAGCTAAGGTAATGCTTAAGTAAATGTTTTGTCAGTTATTGTTTCATGCAATTAGATTATGCATCAGAAATTTTTAATGTCTTTCTTATTGTAAAATACAGTAGCTAATGTTTAGAAATTAAAATTAAAATGTTTATGTTTTGGCTAGCTATTATTTATTTTCCCTTAAATTCTAACAAGAAGTGTCACAATGGATGATGATGACTTAGTGCAAGCCATATTTGATGGTCTTCCTTCTTCAGGGGAGACCTTCTTATCCAGTGTGAGTGGGAGAGAGATTCAGCCCATGTTTGAGAGGTTGTGGCATGATTTCCTCCAAGAGGAGGCGCACAACTACCAGGAGTGAGTCAACCAAAAAAGAGCATTTGGCATTAGCATCAAGATTCAAGGGAAAGAAGAAAGTCACTTTCTATAAAGGCTCTCAGAGGAAGTCAAACACCAAAGGTATGTTCAAATGCAAGAGTATTGATACATATAATATTAAATGTTTTACTTGCAATAAGTTGGGTCATTTTGCTAAAGATTGCTGGTATAGGAAGAAAAATCCAAGGAAAGAGAAACATCAAGTGTCACAGTGGACGATGATGACTTAGTGCAGGCCATATTTGATGGTCTTCCTTCTTCATGGGAGACCTTCTTATCCAATGTGAGTGGGAGAGAGATTCAACCCACATTTGAGAGGTTGTGGCATGATTTCCTCCAAGAGGAGTCGCACAGCTACCAGGAGCGAGTCAATCAAAGAAGAGCATTCGGCATTAGCATGAAGATTCAAGGGAAAGAAGAAAGTCACTTTCTAGAAAGGCTCTCAGAGGAAGTCAAACACCAAAGGTATGTTCAAAGGCAAGAGTATTGATACATCTAAGATTAAATGCTTTAGTTGCAATAAGTTGGGTCATTTGGCTAAAGACCGCTAGTATAAGAAGAAAAATCCAAGGAAAGAGAAACATCATGCCTCAACTGTTGAGGATGATGAATCCAAACAAAAACAGAAAATGCCTTCTAATGAAAAAGAAAATCACCTAGTTTCTGCTTTATCCAGTACAGTTTTCACAAGGCCGAAAATTTGGTTAGTAGACAGTGGTGCATCAAAGCACATGACAAGGTACAAGGAAATCCTCTCAGATTTCAAGACAAAATATTTTGCAGAGCAGGTTGAGCTTGAGGATGACAAATGTTACAAGATAGAGGGAGTAGGTTCTATCTCCTTAATATTGAAATCTGGGGTTATGCTTCATGTGGATGAAGTATTATATGTTCTAGGGCTCATGAAGAATCTACTATCAGTTGCAACCCTTGAGGACAAGGGATATTGGGTGATCTTCAAGGACAGGAAGGCACTTATGTGGGCTAAAAGTAGCCACTTGAGTACAGCAGAACCTATTGGGACTTGCAGAGGAGGACTGTACGTTGTGACAGGATAGTCAGTTCAGGCATTAGCACATCATGCGACCAACTCCAGCGAGTTGTGGCACAGAAAACTTGGACATCTTCATTACAAATCACTTCCAGATCTGCAGAATATGGTATGTGGCATGCCCTCTATTTCTCTTAGTAAAAATGAAATTTGTAAAGGATGCATGCTAGGTAAAAATATAAAGAAAGCATTTCCTAGTAGTGACAGCAGAGCTCGGGGCATATTAGATTTGGTTCATTCTGATGGCTGTGGTCCTATGTCATCTCCATCACTCAGTAGTTGTTTGTATTATGTCATTTTTATTGATGATTACTCAAGAAAATGTTGGATCTATTTCCTTAAAGCTAAAAGTGACACATTTGATAAATTCAAAGAGTATAAATCCTTTATTGAAAAACGGACAGGGAAACACATCAGAACCCTTAGAACAGACAATGGAGAAGAGTTTGAATCTCTCCAATTTGAGGGTTTCTACAAGGAAACAGGAATCAAGAGACAGTTGACAGTGCCATATAACCCTCAGCAAAATGGTGTTGTTGAGAGGAAAAACATGACAATTTGTGAGGCAGTGAAAGCCATGATGTTTGACCAGGATCTGTCAGATTCTTTATGGGTATAAGCTACCTCCACTGCCGTGTATATTTAGAATAGGTGTCCACATGCTATCTTGAAGGACAAGACTCCTAAAGAGGTCTTCTCAAGGATCAAACCTGAAGTAGGACATCTAAGAATATTTGGGTGTCCAGTGTATATTCATGTCCCTAAGGAAAAGAGGACAAAGATGGAACCCTCATGAAAGAAAGGGGTTTTGTGGGGTACAATGAGAATTCCAAGGATTATAGGATATATGTACCAGGTCATAGGCAGATAGAGGTAAGCAAGGATGTGACTTTCCATGAGGAAGTCGCATTCAAGAAATCCAGAGAGCTACAGCGAGAATCAAAAGCAGTTTAATCAGCTTCACCCTCTTCTGAAAGTGAAGAGGCACATGATCAGAGGGAGGAACCTCATGAAGGGCCAAGTGATGAGCCCCTAGAACCTGCTGAAGAGTTAAAAACAACTCTAGAAGAACCTCCATCCAAACGGAAGCCGGGATGGCTTAAAGAAACAGTGCATGAAGCAGAAAAGATAGTTGCTCCCAAAGGAACTTTCAGGGAAAGTAAAAGGCCTCATAGGTTTGGAGGCTATGTTGCACTGATGAGCAGCATTAGTGATGACGAACCTTCTTCATTTGAAGAAGCAGATAAATTACAAGTATGGTAGGATGTCATGCTTGAGGAATACAAGTCTATTCTAAAGAACAATGTTTGGGACATTGTGCCAAGGCCAAAGGACAAATCAGTGGTCTCTTCCAAATGGATCTATAAAATCAAACATGTAGTCGATGGGAGTGTAGAAAAGTTCAAAGCAAGATTTGTAGCCAGAGGCTTCACTCGGAAAGAAGGAATTGACTACGACGCGATTTTTGCCCCTGTAGCCAAGTATACCTCCATTCGAGCTATTATTGCATTAGCTTCATTTCTTGGTTGGAAGCTACATCAGATGGATGTAAAAACAACATTCTTGAATGGAAAGATTGAACAGGAGGTCTTTGTGGATCAACCAGATGGTTTTGTATTGCATAACAAAGACACTTATGTATGCAAGCTAAGGAAGGCCTTGTATGGTCTTAAGCAAGCTCTCGGAGTTTGGTATGACAAGATTAATGGTTTTCTTAAAATCTTGGGCTTTCAGAAAAGTGATGCCAATGTGAATCTGTACTTCAACGTAAGAGGGAACCAACCTGTTACTAATCTTGTATGTTGATTATCTCTTTCTGACAGGAGATGAAGGGCTAATAGTTTGGTGTAAGAGGGAGTTAATCTCAGAATTTGAGATGAAAGACTTAGGCTTGATGCATTACTTCCTAGGATTGGAAGTGTGGCAAAGACAGGGCGAGATATTTCTGACGCAAGGTAAATGCATAGTGGATGTGTTAAAGAGATTTGGTATGATGGATTGTAAATCCATGTCTACTCTGATGATTACGAACCTGAGGAAGTTGCATGATTCTGATACAGGTTTAGATTTGGTGGATCCCACCATGTATAGGCAGTTGATTGGATCATTGATGTATATGATCCATACCAGGCCAGATATATGCTATGCAGTGATTGCAATGAGTCAGTTCATGGCTAAACCGAGACAGAGACACTGGGTGGCAGCAAAGCACATCTTGAGATATCTCAGAGAAACCATTACCTACGGTCTGAGATATACATCTAGTGGTGGTCTATTTCTGCATGGGTATGCAGATGTTGACTGGGCAACAAGCCCAGTGGACCGAAAGAGTACTTCCAGATACTACTTCAGTTTAGGATCCACCATGATCTCTTGGTCAAGCAGAAAACAAGGATCCATTGCACAAAGTACAGCAGAGGCTGAGTACATTGCAGCAAGTGATGCTAGCAAGGAAGCAGTATGGCTCAGAAAATTGGTTTCTAGGTTGTTTGGTGACAAACTCCAGACGACGGTGGTTCACTGTGATAATCAAAGTTGCATAAAACTGACAAAGAACCTGGTATTTCACGACAGGTCAAAACATATTGACATGAAGTACCACTACATTCAAGACTTGGTCCAAAGAAAAACTGTAAAGCTATAATACATAGCCACGAGCGAGCAGGTAGTTGATATCTTCACCAAGCCATTGTCGTTGAGACAGTTTGTGCAGCTGAGAGGCAAACTTGGTGTGGCTGAGAATGACTCTCTCGCTGAGAGGGAGTGTTAAATTTGGCAGCATCGACAGTCATTCTCCAATGAGAGGCCATATGGGCCACCCTAAGGCTAGCCAGGGAGATTTGGAGAATCAACCAGTTTTGTGAGGTATTGACAAAAGCCATGGGGAACGTACAATCTCTGTGAGTCGAACCAAAAGTCAGGACAAACGAGATGTTATATGATCTTGTGAGTCAAGCCAAGGAAAAGGTAGAAGCCTTGTAAGTCTAAGACAAAAGTCAAGATGTAAGTCTAATGCAAAAGTCAAGGGGAACGTACAACCTCTATGAGCATAGAAAGTGTAATGCAAAAGTCAGGGAGAACGTACAATCTATGTGAGCATAGACAAACTAGTGCAAAAGTCAAGGGGAATGTACAACCTCTATGAGCTAGTCAAGACTTGTGAGCCATGAGCAAAAGTCAAGGCATCTACATAAAATTCCTATGAGCTAGAAACAAACAATCTTCATGATATTGCAAATGATGTAAATGTATTGATCTAGTGCGTTGGCACGTGTAACATCATCCACCATGAAAAAAATTGAATTGTCATGTAAAGAGTCGAGTTGTAAAAGTCAAAATTGCATGTCTAAGTCTAAGTCAAAATTGTCAAGTTTGTTGCATGTCGCATGTTGCATGTTGAGTTGTGTGTTGCATGTTGAGTTGCATGTTGCATGCATGATGTCGAGTTGCATGCATGCATGTCATGTGCATGCTGAGGAGTTCGCATGCATAGTCAAGGTCGAGTCACTTGTTGAGTTGGCATAACATGCAATGCCATGTCAAGGGCGATTTGTAACTGAAGTATAAAGTCAAGTTCTAAATTCGAACTCAAGTGTAACGTTGAGTTATGACAAGCATGCATTCAAGCATCTATTTTGAGCCCTCCCTTCTTCCTCCTTAAGTACAGAGGTCAACCCTCTTTACCATTCATCATAGGCCAGTGTATGAGTGAGAGGGAGAAGGTGCATATCAGTCCAGAACACAGGTGCACATATCAGACCTTAAACAGAGGCATATAGCAATCAACTAAGGCGCTATATCAGACCATAAACAGCAGCATATATCAGTCCTGTAACAGTTGTGTATCAGTCCAGCTCAAAGACGCATATAACAGTCCAAGAACAGGGCTTATATCAGTCTATTAAAGGAAGCAAATATCAGTCACAAGGAGGCTGTTGTAACAGTCAATAAAGGCAGCTATATCAGTCCAGTAACAGGCAGCTATAACAGTCAAATAAAGGGCAGCATATCAGTCCAAGAAACTATCGAGGTACACCTTCAAGGCTGGCCTATAACAGAGTTTATAACAGCAAGGTTTCTCAGTAGTCAACAGTCAGGTTAGAGTCATTGGCAAACTCTTTAAGAGCAGAGTATTCATGGTGGATATTTTGTAAGTGATCATACTTTATTAATGCAATAAAAGGAGATTGTTTGCTGGGGTTTTTCTCCCTGTATAGGGTTTCTCCGTGGTACATGTATTGTGATCTTGCATGTTGGTAAATTCTTATGATTATTACTGTTTTGGTTTATGAATTATGTTAAATTCAAAGTACAGTCAGAATTTAAAGAAGTACTTACAGTATTAAATCAAGCTCATAATTTAACAGTAGCTTCTACATTCCCTAAGTGAAAACGAAATGATATATGGATTAATAATATACAGTCCAAATATCATTAATGCTCATACGGATGTGTCCATAACCAAGGCTTGCAGCTCAGAAATTAAGATCCCATCAACAGTTATTGTGACATTAATCTCATTGTCCAATTCAAATGGTGAAAAGGGGAATAATAATAACAAGTTACATACTCTTCACTAATATTCCAGGTCACTGAAATTAGCTATATCCCATTCATGGGTTCTTGAAACAATGTATGAACATCATATGATCCAAACTGTGATTGAATTGTGACCATAGTACCGATAACTTGAGGCATCACCCTAGGGCGTTTCCTTTTATGGGTTATAATGACAAATTATGCATGTACTGATAAATCTTTACACCACATGTACATAAAATTGGATCCATGTAAATAAGCCAACATACCGTCACCATAAATATGGCATGTCATCATTAGATGGTAAGGGCATTTTACTGGAATGGTCGATGCATACATTTCTTCCATAAAAATCAAAGGTAAAAAGTGATGCCAGTCACATTATAATGGAAAAAAAAAAAAGTAGAAATGTATCCAAAGGACTTAGGGTTATGAATATAATTGCTGAAAACTGAATATCTATTCCTCTTGATGAAGTTGTTGCATGATTAAATCAAACTGACACCTTGAGGGAAACAATCAGATGTAATGCAGCAAAAAGGCAAAAATATGTGAGAGAAGAGGGCCACTATAATTCCTGAGTATGATATTGTCATTGTATGCACATGAGATGGACCCTACTTTTAGCACAAAAAAGAAAACTTGTTATTTATAATTCTGAAGCATGTCTCTTTTAACAGTATAGATGTTCACTGCTCAGTTGATTCTGCATAAATATTCTCATTGTGATTTTCCTGAATTCTCCCCCTGATTGTTGACTCAGACAATTTCTTTGGATATTTTTTAAATACTGTTGAGAGTAGATCCTTTTTAGTGCATTCTTATATGTTATATTAGTGTAAGTGAGAATTAATTCATATTGACTTCAGTTGTTTTTGTCTGATTTATTAGTCCAACAACTTTATTAGATGCCAGGTTGAAGCATGCTTCCTAATACTTTTTATTAGAACGAATTGATTATGCACGTCTTAATTTCCAACTATGTAGCTCTTCAGGACATCCAAAAACAGGCTTATTTCAGTGGAAGACTTTAGGACAAGTTTCAATGTTAGGAGAGCAAAGCTGTACAGTTAGAGCAAATGTCTGTAGGTTTGAAGGGAAAATCACAGAATGCATATTTGATTGTAAAACTTTGTAATTTATAAGTTGGGCATTAGTATATAATCACAATGTTGTATCTGATATAATGACAAACATCTCTTTCCATCCCAGCGAAGGTTGCAGTTAATTTTCTGAACTGAGATCTCATTGATAGAGTTCAAGACTGTACTAAAATGCCATGTCCTGATTTCTCTGTCATTGTTAATGCCTCATTTGTAAGGCTTGCATATGACCTGTCTAAGACTTATTCTATCCTGAGATGTAGTCAAGAGAAGGAAGAAGATATTGTTGGAAACTTAGAGAAGTTGTATTATGAACAAGAATGAAGGTTACATCCCAAGAATAGAATATTGTGCTTATCTGTTTCTGACTTTTTCCCTTTTGCTGATTCTTTAAATGACGAATTCTAAAATTTAAAAAAAAAAAAAGAATTAGACCCTACTTTGATGCCAAATGTAGGGGATTGGTTACGAATGGTATCAGAGCCAGGTTACAGCACTCAAGGCTGTATAGGCTCAAAATGTGAATAATTTTGCATTAATGCAATTGTAATCCCTGTTATTCCATCTTTTGGAGAGGAATGAAGAAAAAAAAAGAATTATCTCATGGACTACTATGATTGTAAGTTATGTTATGCATGGCAAGGCTATGGAAGCCTTCATATAGTTTAACGAAATGCAACAGACAGGTATGAAGCCAAACTATATCACCTTTATTGGTGTTCTGTCAGCATGTAGCCATGCAAGCCTGGTGGATGAAGGCTGGCAATATTTTAATTCTATGTATAATGATTATTGCATCATACCTGGGTTAGAACACTATGCATGCATGGTAGACATTCTTGGTCATGCCAGTTGTTTGGATGAGGCCTGTAACATTATATATATAAAAAAATGCCTTTGAAACCTAGTTCAACAGTATGGGGGGCCTTACTTGCAGCCTGCAGAGTTCATCGTGATTTAGATCCAGGGTAATGTGTGGCAGAATGTCTCTTTGAGTTGGAGTATGAAAATCCTGGAAACTATATACCGCTGTCAAACTCCTATGCACAGGTTGGTAGGTGACATGATGTTGCAAAGGTGGAGATGAAAAAAAGGGTTTGAAAAAGAATCCAGGATGCAAGGTTTCATTATCAAGCAACTTATTGGGCAAGAGGGGAAGAAATCAATTCTTCCAATATGCATTCCATATAAAACAAATTTTTTATACTAGAGGAGTTATAATTGTGACTAAAGTGGTAATAATAAAGAATCATTACAAACTTGAGTATTTTAAGGCTTTACAAACAATCTAGATATACTAAGGGATGTGTGACCTTCAATATTGTAAGGAAGGAGGTCTTAGAAAAGGTTTCGATTATAAAAAAAGCAATCAACTTCATATTGTGTGTTGGGAAAGCGTCTTATCAAAGGAAAAGACTTATGATCAAATGAGTTGTTAATGAGGTTTTAGGCTTTAAGACCAAATCATGAGATAGGTGTTGTTTACCTACCTCATATGAGTTCTAGATCCCCGAGTTTTAACGTCTTAACTTTGTTTTGCTTTCATGTGGATGCAAGACAACATGCCTCTAGGCTAAACCCTTATGTGGATTTCGAAGGCTTGTGCATGTAGATGGATGAAGAGTTTTCCTTGTTAAAAAAGGATTGTTATGAATAGCTAGCAACTAAAGAGTCGCCTCTTTTGAGACTTAAGCTTGTTAGCAACAAGGCCCTTACCTTCATGTGATATGCCTTGGCTATATCTAAGTACTCGACAAATAGGAAAATCATGGATGCACCTCTCAAGCAAGTGGTAACATCTTAGGCCTTCACCATTAAGAGATCAAGGGGAAATATAGGATAGTGTCCTTGTAATACATACTCCATGCAATTGCATCAAAATTGACAAAAGGATCCTGCTTGAAAGCATTATTGAACTTTGGAAGCTCTGTTACCCCCAAAAATGCAAGGGTCATTTCTCATTTTCATGGACCTTTCTTCTCTCACTGAGCACAACAAAAGACACTTGGAATTTGGTAGCAGTTAAAAGTTGATTGGAGATTTTCCAGAGGCACATTGCATCAAGAGATCCATTTTGACATGCTTGGCACAATTTAAAATTTAGGAACGGAGCCCTAAACAAGGACGCCCTATCATGTTAGAGGTCTAGAGCATAATTTATAGCGAGTTAAGGGGTTAAATACAACCAAAAGAAGGAACACCTCACATTACAAGGGGTTTAGAGCATGGCATGTGGCAACACAAAGTCCAAAGAAGCAAAACACCCGACCTTGGAGGAAGCACCAGGGCATGACAGGAAGCATAAAAAGAGGCTAAAAGAGGAATTTCCTAGCTTCGATGAGGCCATGTGGCAATGGAAGCACTTGTTCGATCAAAGGAGGTCATTGGATGAAAAGTGTTTCAGTTCAATGGAGCATTTTGGTTGCTTGATCACGAGTCTACCCTTTATAGGAGGGATGTTTTTTGCAAAAAGCCATCTAAAGCATATTGAAGTGAATTTATGGGGTATTACACATTATTCAAGGCATATTCAACATATTTGGAGCCATGTTCTACCCTTAAGACATATGAGCAAGGGCACTTGGTTCAAGGTATGTTCTACATATCTGGAAGAGAGTCCTTTGCATGAGGAAGCAACATGTGGCAAGTGGAAGCTAGATAAGCAAAGCCCCTAAACAAAGAATTAATACATACCATAAAGTAATCAAAGGATGACAAGTGGCAAGTAAACCTATGCAAAGGTAAAAGAGGTCCCAAGTTGATATTTTAAACATCATTTAAACTCTAGAAGAGGAACGCTAGGGTTTGGAGAGCTCTCTAAGGGGAGTGCTAGGGTTCAAGAGGCACACATTCTATAGATTAAAATATCATTTTCACATCTTTAAACCCCATATGGATGAAGCCCTAATTTGGGATGGAGGAAGGTATAAATAGATGAAAGATTCATTTGCTAGAGGCATTGTTGGAAGTGTGGGAGATCCTCTCCGAGCTTAGTTGAAGATCTTTTGGGTGGAAGAAGTTAAGGGGCATTTCAATGTGAGATCCTTCATCTTTCTTTATTTTTCTTGGATTGATTTGGTGACTAGAAATTGCTAGTACAAATCTGCTACGATGATCTTTGAAGTAGGGTCAGTTGCTTCAATAAAAAGATGTTAGGGTGAAGGTGAAACCCTCCTTTTGTCTTGCTATAATCATTGTGTTTCTTGAAGGATATTTGTTGTTGTAATGTCTTGATTAAGGTTGTTCACTCTATTTTGAGCACTGCCCTAGCTAAGGTTGAAAGATTAAGTGGCATGTTTAGGCCCTCTTGATATTGTGGTGAAATCACACTTGAATAACGACGTATTGTTGGATGTTTGTTCAATAGAGAAGGCTTCCTCCTTTCGTTTACATCATTTATGGTTTCATGTGGATGTCCTTTAATTATTCATGGTTGCACGTTACTACTTAGATGATTTTATACTTGTTGTGAGGAGCATATTTGGAAGGGCCCTTGTTTAATTTTCTGCATATTGAAGTAGATCCATGTGGTTAGTTTGAGAGTGTTTATAACAACCTAACTACGCCTCCTTCCATATTGTTCAAACCCTCTTGATTGTTGTTCCTAACTCCATCGCCCAATTGAATAGGAACTACCCTTGGTATCATAAACTTATTTTCTAAGGTTTCCCCCCTTGTACCAAAAAAAACTGGCCTAAAGTGAGGAAGAGTTGGCGTGGTGATAGTGGGCTGCCCCTAGGGTTGAACTTCATTCAGGGACTTGAATATCTTTGCATGTAGGTATGGGAGGTAAAAAACAAAAACACAGGTATGATTATGGAGCTATCATGATGGTTCGGAAGTGTTTGTAAAATCCAAACAAAAGGCACCATCCTTATTTAACCAATAGTTGGTATGCCAACGCTCTAGTTTGTTAAATGCTAATGGCCAAAGATTAATAGGCCAAGGAAACTATGGCCTAGTTTATTTTTGGTACGCTCCTCATGGACTTTGAAGATACATACATTGTTGGAGCAATGGGTGCTTCTTAAATTTGTCTAGTTTGAACAACAAGAATTTAGAAAGCCTCCAACATTGTCGTGGCAGATGCTTAGGATATTCAAGACATGGGCATATGTTGGCATTCAAACAAACCAACCAAGTAGGAGTTGTTTGTAGTTGGACACCCATGCTTGTGGAAAGCTAAGTATCCAATCAAGATGATGGTTGAACCATGACAGACCATGATGGTCAAATACTAATTTTCAAAGACTAAGCCATTATTTTTCCTTTTTCTATTTTTTGAAGATGTTTCCTTTAAACTCTAGAAGTATTACAATTGGATTGGATACTTCTTTTTTGAAAGTGTGTCCTCCGAAGGGATCAAACCTTGGTGGGTACCTTAACATTCCAATGTCGCCACTATTGCAACATGACCACATTGGCTAGAGAACCATCGCTAAATATCCATTTAATATGGAGGACTATATTTGCTAATAAAAACTAAAAACGTGAGGAATGTTTGGTTTGTAAGAAGGTTTGGTTTGGGATCGAATAGAGGCTAGCTTTGAAGACCAACTATTGAGTTGATCTAATGACTTAAGGCATGTTTCGTTGGAAAATCAACCATAGGTTGGGTTTGAAGACCAACTAATATGGGGTTTGTCGACAAATCATTACTTGTTTGCAAGGTTTTATGGAGCTCAAGCAAATTGCCAAGTGTTTGACAACTCTAATAATTGTTAGATTTTGATTCTTGACTATGTGTGATGAATTGAGTGATGAAATTTTTTCTTCTTTATGAAAAATACAATTCAAGTGAGCTGTCAAGAGCATCACTGTTTGTTGAAGAATTTGAATTTTGTTGGCTTCCAATGAGGATCAACTTGAATGAAGAGCAAGAAGGTATGCAATCAGCCAATCCCAAGTTGGGTAAGGAGAAGGGATCAGTTTTGTTTCGGGTCCAAATGGAGTCATTAAAAATTGTAGCTAAGGGACAACAATGTCTCCAAAATGAAAAGGCCGTAGATTTAGTGTATGAGACGAGAGAGGGTTCAATTAAGGCCTGGGTTTTGTTGACAAGACTAGCTTTCCTCTGAATTTTACTTCAGAGTAATCTTGTTCATGAGCTTTATATGGCATCAGCAATGAGTGAAAAGATGTGGAAGATATAATCCGTTTAGCTAAGAAAGCAAAAAATGAAAGATCAAAACAAAGAAATGTCAGAAATATTGTTCACTGTGTTTGAACCTAT
>ML869475.1:19728-32570 GCA_009831015.1 Picea engelmannii | reverse complement strand
AGTACTTCTCAAACTGTTTCCAAGACAGGTCCTCCTCGCGGACCCCTTTCATATTCTTAAGGTCTTCCCACCAAATGGAAGCCTTTCCGTTCAGATTGAAAGTGGCCACTCGGGCCTTCAAGTTCTCTGAAAAATCATGGACTTTGAAATATTTCTTCAGTCCGAGTAGCCAAACCTCGACTTCCTCTTCCTTCTTTATCTCGTCGTCGAAGGAGGGAGGTTTGGCCTTCCTGAATTCCTCAAATTTATGACTCTTGGAAGTCTTTTGCTTCTTTTGTTTCTTTGGAGAATAGGAACTGGTCTTGCTGCTGGAAGAGCCTTCTGAATCACCAGCTTCCTTCTCAGTGGAATCGTCTGGCACTGGTCCTTTACCTCTGGGGTGGACCTTTCTAGATGTGCTTCTCTCAGTGTGACCACCGACACGACCACGATTCTGCATCTCAGGTTCATGCTGCATTTGTCGTTGTAGGTTGGATAAACTCTGTAGTAGAACTGCATTGATTTCGGTTTGCTTTTCTTGTTCTTTCATCATCCTTTCATTATCGGCCTTGCAGCTTTGCAATTCGACCATGAGACTCCTCACAGTCACGGCTAGGTCTGGAGGGGTTCCTATTGCTCTTCTTTCATCAGACTCTTCGTCTCTGTTGTGGGAGCCTTTTCCCACCTCTTGGTGAGTCACCATACTCTGCGTCTGTAGGTTCCCGCAGTTGATCATCCGCTTGAGTGAAAAGACAAACGCTGACTATTAGTCAAGATTTAGTTCATTTTATAATTTGCGCATAATTTCATAACTCTTTCACATTAATACACAGCCGGGTTTTCATATTCCAAGTTTTTAATCCTGGAAAAGATAGTTAAGTCAGGGGATTACTCCTCATAGGAGTGCTTCGAACTGAGTTTATGCACGACTCGTGCATGAGCCCAATCAGGTTGAGTGTTGTAACCATGCTCTGATACCACTTTGTAACACACCCACTATCATAATTAAAAAAAAAAATTGGGGTTAATCTCCCACAAATGAGAAATCTCCAGACACCCGCATTAGCGAAGTGTCAATCCCTGGTTCAATATCGGGATTCGGGGTTTCTAATGTCAAAATTCATTCATTCCCCAAGACTCGCGATCCTCCGAATTTTGATGCGCTCCTTGCGCATCATCTCCCCAGGCCAAGCCTGTGGTCCACTGCCTCTACGACCGTGGTGTTACATCCTTTCGAGGCTACTCCTATCGGAGTTTCGGGATTTCCGATGTCGTAATTCACGAGTCCTCAGAACTCGCGATTCTCCGATCCCCGATATGCCCCTAACGTATTAGCCTTCTAGGCTAGCTCCGTTCTCATGTGACCTACTAGTCCACGAGACCACGTGCTCTCCTCTGTCGGAGTTTCAGACTTCGCGGTTTGGAAGTGTTTAGAAATTACGTTCTTAGGATCTCCGATTCTCCGATCCCCGATGCCACTTGGCGTTGACTCCAGCGAGGGTTGACCCTTTGACACCTATCCTCCACTACCACACCATTACAGTAGGGCCGTCGCGTTTCAGAATTTCGCGACTTCTCTGGCACTAATTCTCTCGTCACCGAGAACCCCGATATACCGATCCCCGATGCACGTGAGAACTTATTCCTCCATGTCACCACTTTCCCGTTGTTATATCGGATATCGCGAAATCGCGATTTCTAATGCAACAATTCCTTTGTCTTTGGAAACCCCGAAATGTCGAATACCGACTCCTAGGGATTCTCTGACACGTGTCCCTACAGATGGACGGTTAAAAACTCCCGTCGGGATATCGCGAATCGCGATTCCAACATGCAAGAGGTCCTTGCCTCCGGGAACCCCGATTCTCCGATTTGCGACTTCCTCGGATCTTCCGACACGTGTCCCTACTGATGGACAGTTCTGAGCTTATCGAGATTTCGCGGATCGCAAATCCTGATGCGACAATCTCTTCACTCCTGGAATCCCCGATGAGTTAAATCCTGACTCCTACCATGATGTCTGACGCGTGTCCTGCCGAGATCAACGGCTAGGATCTTTTCTCGGGATTTCGAGACTTTCGAAGTCCTGTTTCCCTTGCTCTCAGGAACTCTGATTCCCTGATTCACGACTCTTCGGGATCTCTTGCCACGTGCTCTGGCTGAGATCAACGACTGAGATTCTCCATCGGAGTTTCGAGACTCAAAAGGGTCTCAGTTCTCTTCGGCCTGGGATACCCTGAGGCCTCCAAAATCCCGACGACTTCCCAGAATCTTGACACATGTCCTACCAAGATTAACGACTAAGATTCCTTCTCGGGACTTCGAGAATCACAAGGTCTCGATTCCTGGTCTTAACAAAACCCCGATGACCCTAATATCCCGATGACTTCTCCGAGATGCTGACGGCTGTCGGGACTATGGTCTAAGATCTGACGGTTCAGATCATTTCTCCTGCACGCTCCCCCTCCAGAAGCTATACTCCGTGCAACTCCTCCCGATCCAACGGTTTACGAGATTTCTGCTTCAGATCCGATGGCTTAGATCACTTCTTCGCACGCCTACCCCTGCGCTTAACCCTTACGCAGCTTCTCCCGATCCAATGGCTGACGGGTAATTGGACCGAGATCTAACGGTCTAGATTCGTTCCTTTGGGGTCTGGGGATTTACGATCCCAATTTCTCGTTGCTCACGATGATAGAGGACCAAGGGGCAAGGTATGTAACGCCTTCGTTACTTCCTTCAATCTAATGGTCGTGAATGACTATGGGTCGTCCGACGAGATCTCGTCCGTCGACTTATTACATCTCACAACACTACTATCTTGGAACCTTAATAGAATCGTTCCTCCTTGTACAAGGTTAATAAGGCCTGTGCATTCGAGTCCTTGTTCTGGGTTCTTAGTGAACCTTTCCAAGGAGGGAATCTCTTGTGAAGAGATCCTTACCAGGGCATTTCCGGAAGCGGATAAAGGAAGACAACTTTCGAAGAACGACTGGGCATGATTAGCTTCATTTTATCGACGTAAGTCATGCATGGCTTCCGCTATTACGAGCATATGCCCATTAATTATTAACAAAACACTACACAGATATCCTTACACAAAATTGTTCACAATTTCACAATGTTGTAAGTATATGTATGTCAGAATATGAATTTCAAGATGTAATACATAAAATACTTATAAAAAATAATCAACAGAAGTGAGTGCAACTGCTGAGAGGGTTGCTCGTTTCCACCCAACCGTAGGCTCAGCGACTCCCAAAGGATTTACCACTAGCCACCCCCGAGCCGAGACCACGACGTTCTGAGACTGCGTCTCCCTGTCTGCCAGTGACCAGGAGCGAAGGTTGCAATCCTCCCTCCATGCTATCACTCACTCTGCGTAACCTCGCCAGAGTTCCCCTCGCGTTCCCTTATCAATCGCTTCTGCCATACGCCTTATCCTCTCGCGAGGTTGCATGTGGCACGATTACCCTAGTGTTGGTCAGTCATGATGGCTCTACGGATAAGTGGTTCACCTCCCCATCCCTCATCAAGCCATCAACCTACCGGCCTACAAGGCATTTATTTCAGGGCTAGCCAGTCGCTTTTGGTTCTCCGGGCCAGTGGAGTCCAAATACGGTATTTAATTCTTGGTGGGAGTTCACGCCCCTTTTCCAGGTGTCCCCCACCACCGTCGTGGTCTCTTTTCTGCACATCCCCTCTCAGCAGTTCCGTAATAAATTCAAACTGTTATTTACATTCATTGACTTCCTCCTGTAGGTCCATTTACCTCACATATTCATACTTATGAGTTTTGCCATAGTCCTTGGCCAGTTCAGTTATATTTACAATCTGGGGGAAACAGGGTGTTACACCACTTATCCTTCGTCTGCTATGTCGGTTCCTACGGACACTTTTCCCATGGCGGACCTCCGTCTGCCCTCTGGTGTTTCATCCGGGGGGAATTATTTTTATAGTATGGGCAACCCCCCTCATGAAGTTCCTTCGTCTGGGGGCAACATATATCCTGACATGAGTAACCCTTGTCATGTCGCTTTCTCTTCGCAAGCGGCTTCCTTAGTGTCAATGCCCTTACAACCCTTTATGAATAAGTATGGAGGAGGATACTATCATGTTGGACAGGGACAAGGTCCTTCCTAGCCTACAATTTCTCAGAACCAATCTTTCCTTGGACCTTGGTCTCAAATGCCACAATTCATCACCGCCACAAGTCCAGTCACTGCGTGTCGTACTGGCATTATATCACCAACCTCTGCTAGTCATGTTGGAGATTGGTCGACAACCTCTGCAAGTCATGTTGAAAACCCGCAACCAACCACTGCAAGTCATGCTGGGGGCACATGTCTGGTCACTGCTAGTCACACTATACATCCATCATCAACCCCTGCTAGTCATGTTAAGGATTCGTCACCAGCCTCTGTTAGTCATGTTGGGGATTCATCACCAACCTATGCTATTCATGTTGGAGATTTTCTACTAGCCTCTGCAAGTCATGTTGGGAGCATGTCACTAGCCACTGCAAGTCATGCTGGGGACATTCATATGATTGAGAAGCCTAGACGTCTCAGACATAAGCCTAGATTCCTTTGCAGGACTTGCGAAGGAAGTCACCTTACTCGTTTGTGTCCTGTTACTGTTGGGATACCACAAGCGTGGGGCTCACCTAAGGGCCCTTCGGGTTCTGAGGCATCTATGGTTTCACAACACTCTGTTCCTTCTTTGGTTGATACAATAGTCATGCCGATGCAAAATTCGATTGACACCCCTTTTCCTTTAGGGGTTTATGCGTCCTTTGACCTTGTTGTCTCCCATCTCGTTCAACCTGTGATCGTGTCGATGCAATCTTCGACCGACACCTCTCCTATGTTCGGGGGTGATGTGTCTCTTGATCGTTTTGTCTCACATCTTGTTCAACCAACGGTCGTGTCGATGCAATCTTCGACCGACAACACTCTTGTTTTTTGGGGTGATGCACCTCTTGACCTTATGGTCTCGCATCCTATTCAACCAATGGTTGAGGAAGTGGTCGTATCGATGCAATTTTCGGTCGACCCCACTCTTCTCTTGGAGAGTGACAAGTCTAAGGAAGCGGTCACGCCAATGCAATTCTTGGTCGATCTCGCTCTTCTGGTTCTGGTTCTATACCTTCTATGCCATGTCCTTAGCATTTCTATTACTTCACCTTCTGAACAAGAGAGAGTTTTGCTCTTCTCGAGTTCTCTCCCTCCAAGTCTTGACAAGGTTCCCTTTGATTGGGATGGTCTTGTGGGGTATCCAATGCCTCCACCTATGTCTTTTCTAGGAAGATACATTATCCAATATAACACAGAGACAATAACCTCCATTAGCACTTTTCCCTCCTCGACTTGGAGAGCTTTGGGTATTCCCGAGCTTGTGTCGGTTCTTGGTAAGATACCAACATTCCACAGAAGATCCGCACGGGAGCCTTGGCCTCCCCCGTGACTTTTCGCCTAGAATCTCCCAACGAGTCCAAGTTAAACCCTTTTTCGACTCGTTCAAAAAGAAAAAAGATTGTCGAGCGATTTGTTGCTTTCACGCTCGTTAATTTGGATTTGAAAGGTCACGAGTCTTAGTTAAGCTCTTTCCCGACTCGTTATTAAAAATTGAAAAGATCGTTGAGTGATTTTTCCCTTTCACACTCGTTAAAATTGGATTTGAAAGATCATGAGTCTTAGTTAAGCTATTTTTTGACTCGTTATAAAAAATGGAAAAGATCGCCGAGTGAACTTGTCTTTTTCACACTCGTAAATTGGATTTGAAAAGACGTCTATTTGGCACAAGTTTACCCCTTTTTCACACCAAGTAGACTAAACGATATAAAAAAGGACTTTTTTTGGCATTAAATTTTGATTGCATCTCATGCCCTTGCTTGCAGTATTGAGCCTTTAGCCGGTTCTCGCTTCGCGTTATAAACCATGGCCCAAGTAGTTTGCATCCTCAACCAAGTAGAGCCTTGTTTATATCCTTCGCAATTTGACACCCTATACCCTGGAGGGAACATCACCCTGAGTGTCCATCTCCCACATGCATGTCCTTGCATTGAGCATAGGTACGTTCCACTGTTGGAACTAGTTTTTCTTACTTGCGACACTCGTTCCCTCCTCTGTATCATAGCATTCACTTGTTACGAAAAAACAAAAAAAAAGACAAGCGGGAAGGGAGTCTTTGCGTCGCCTTTGAACAGAGCACAAATTTATTGAGTCTTTGCGTCATCATAATTTTGGGTTTAGCATGGCCTTAGGAAGTTGATCTCGTTACAAAATTTTCTCTACCGACTGGTTAATCTTCCAATCACTATAGAGAACATTATGGATGCCTCCTACATCTAGTCGTCACATCATTAAGTCTATGCTATCGGAGTCCACCATATGTCTCATGCTCTTGTTCAAAGGAAGTTTATCAATCTGTGTCTGCCACTCCTCTGAAATCTTGACTTTGCATGTCGGCCATACCCTCAGTTTGTCTCATAATCACATGATACTTTGGTCTTATGATGCACCCTAGCCCTACTTTCATCATTGGTAGGTCACCTTGAACCCAACAATTGACATTTCATCATGGGTCGTTGACTGGGTGGTTTCCCTTATGTTCGACGGCAAGACATCTATTCACACKTTGGGATTTGTGTAGTGTCTTGGATGCCATTAGCCTTATTGGTGGTTTCCTCACCTTTGTCAACAGTTTTCATCATTGGCTGYTATTCAKAGGGTCTTTTTCGTGTACCGCTTGCATTTGGCACACGCGAAAGACGCACAKGGTYGTTGGTTCGTGAACATGTTCTTCRTYGAATMTCCACCAAATCATGAAGCTCCTACTTTGTTCCTCGTGTTGACTGATGAGAGATGCCTTAATGCTCTCCTTTCAGCGGGTCTCTTTCCATCGACTTCAGCTCATATATTTTGGATATGAGACCTMGAGKYTTATGAGTACCTTGAGGCTTGCAGTCATTAGTGGCATGCTCTCTCTCCATTAACAGATGGGAATACATCAATGTCTCCTARTCAATGGATATCTCAAGTGTTCRACACCAGCTCCTTTATTCACGTTTGTAGAGATGTACTCGATGCCTTGATACCTACTTTCATCATTGGTAAGYTGTCTCACGTTTGTTAACGGTATACMTCAATGACCAGTAATCAAACGATGTCTCATTGTGTTCGACCTCAACTCATTTATTCACATGATGTAGACTTKCACCATTGGCGAATTGTATTGAAGACTTGAAGACATCACTTTGTGGACRCAGCTTTCCTAAGYTGTTGCTTCCATTTCATTGGACCAGTACCTATTTGACTACAACGATCATGGGAGATTAGATTGTACTCCCTGGTATACAKATATATTCAGATTGATTTTAAGACTGGTTTCACTGGGCCTTGTTCRTGACTATGACARCTATTGGCATATAACCRTATTTATACTTGCCTACTCATGGCCATGAACACTTGTTGGTATATTTTCCACATGGATCTGCATTATGTTCTTGGCARCCATGTATGCAAAGTTAGTACATAATGTAATGAGCAATTGAGTTCGTCCAGCTRGTTSKCTACCACTCCACTTCTGGGTTATTTATAATGTATTTCGKCCATYGCAAATACTMCTCTAATCTCACACATTAGGGGGCATATGTTATAGAARGATTTGCTCAACATTGCTATCTTGCACAGAGGGCCTTTTTCCATTTCCCTATGCAGACTTTTCATCCCTTTTTTGATGAATCCAGAGCTAAAAATGTACATTTTTCCACATATACGCTCCCTAACTWCTATGCAAGATGCGTATACRCTTGMTGCTCCATTACAGCTCGYGTATATCGGGATTTGTGCCAGAAAATATAAAATGAGGTCGAGTTTCCATGTCACGACAAAAGATCTATGATCCTTGGCCTTCCATGTACTAGAAACGTTCYGAATCGACCCTTCAGTTGCATTCTYGAGGCTATAAGAGCACAATTTCGAAMTATGGAAAAGRAGGAGAAAGCATTCAACTTTGAGAGCAAAGTTACTMTGGAGAAATTACTTCATATTGAGTCTACATCCCTTTGTCCCTCAAGTCTGAACACAGTGTTCAACTCCCAAGCTCTTTCATTATTGTYGAGAGGACCTCATTACCTCTTTATTATGAGCTTGCCTTTGGTGGAGGATTGAAGTGGTGGAGACCCARTTGGAAGGAACTTGGTTTCTTGGTTTCRAACCGTGCCGACACGGAAGTCTGTAATGTTGATACTTCTGTTGATCAATTATTAATAGAAATACTCCTTTCCCRTCCTATCGATATCTTGAAAATATATKATTATTATCCATGGGCATGTTTGTAATGTTTATTAATGGATTGTGCTATCTGATGTGCTGACTCATTTTATATATTGTCACTATATACTTGCATCGCTTGTTTGTTGAGAAATTCTTGCAGGTGTAAAACTTTGGGTCAAAGTGCTCAACGGTGGAACGACATCAAACAATTGGATCGAGGTAGGCTTCTTCCTCGTATTGCAGATTAGTTTATATAGCACATGTTGGAATTGAGTTGATTTTTGCAGTCATACCTGTTTGTTGTGGTTTACCCTTGGCCATAGAGATTTTTTCCCTTGTAACACTTGCCCCATTGACCAAGACTACAAAAGAAACCGACATAACACAAGCCATTATCCACCTTACCATACTAAGATCAAAACCAACTTGCAGTAGGAGAATTCTGAGATATAACTAGGAAACTCGATCATAAGCCATTGTCAGATCAATTTTAATGATCTAAACTAGTTTCTTGAATGCTTTGATAGAGTGTATGCCCTCTTGAGCACATCGTATAGCTTTTTGTATGATCCTTCCCTGCACAAACCCAAATTTCTCTTGTGTAATAGCGTTTGACAGAATTGGCTTGATCATGGATGTTATAATTTTAGCCATTATCTTATAGATCTTGTTGCAAAGAGAAATCAGTCTGAACTCTTCAAAAGAGTTTGGATAATCAAAATTGGGAATCATTGCTAGGAACATTGAGTTAATGCTTCACAAATATCTACCCAATCTACAAATCTCTTCCAGAACACGGAGAAGGTCTGTCCCTATTATATCAAAGAAGTCTTTATATAAATCCACATTCCAACAGTCTGGACCAGGGCTTTTGTCCCTCTTGAAGCTAAAAATAGTTTCTAGTAGTTCCTCCCTTGAGATTGCATGAAAAATATCTCAATTATCTTCTTCCTCTAGCAATCTAGGAAAAAAGGATAACAATTTTAACAATTCTGCCACATTTGCATGCAGAGGTTCCTTGTATAAATTTTCAAAATGATCTACTCCAAGCACCCTAAGATTCTAGAAACCTCAAACCTTGTTACCCTCAACATCCTTTAACTCCCGGATTGAATTGTAGTTGCGCCTGTGGTTGGAAAAGTTTTGAAATAATTTTGAGTTTTTGTCTCCGACCGATAACCACAGTGCTCGACTTTTCAACCTCCACGTTTTTTCTTGCTCCATGAGAATAGTATATTGCTTAGCCTCCAAGAGACGAAGATTGTCCAAAGACTCCCGTGTACCCTGTCCATCTTGAATGTGCTTGTGAAATCTTCCAACTCGAGTTCAAAATGGTGTATATCCATATCCATTGCTTTCCTCCTCTCCTTTAAGAACATGTAGCGAGGTGACGAATTGTGAGCTAGCCATCTAATTAAACTCTGCCATAAAGTGTTTCCAGTTGGCCCTGACTAAAGCATGAAATTTATCTAGTTCTTCCCATGCATAATTGTATTTGAAGGGAGAATCGGGCTTCCCTAAGGATCTGTCAATTTCAAGGTAAATTGGAAAGTGGTCAAAGCACCTAACACTCCCAACCGACGCTTGAACTATACCTGCATTTTGAATGATATTATGATGGACTAGAAAATGATCCAATCTCTTTGAAATCCCATCTGGTTCTCTTCTATTGTTGCTCCAGGTGGGCGACATAGCGATATGTTATGCATCAAACAAGACCTGTTAGTTCAAATTTATTAAGGAAGAAATTAGCTAGAACATCCTCCCTGGAACATGAACTACAAATTTCCTCCCAACTCGTGGTGAGATTCAAATATCCGCCAATGATTAATGTATCTATTTGGATGCAAGAGGAACCCAACACCATGTTCTAGTATTCTTCGTGACCTAGATAGGGCCCATAAATATTTAGTAGTGAGAAGGAACGATCCAATCTTTTACTGAATGATTCGGTAAACAAAGCAGACTCGAGAGAAAAACAATTTAAAAGGACAAAGTTAGTATTGAACCCCATAATCAAAGCACCTAAAAGGCCCAATGCATCATTCCCCATAAATGTCCAACTTGGCAAGATCTTGACCAACTCTTCAATGATTGGATTGGATGGGCCCATCAACTCTTGGATAAAGATCGCATCCTTCTTATCAAGGTTCACCAGTCGCTTGAGGGAAAGATTTTTGGTCTTCCCCCCTAGGGCATGCATATTAACTAAGAGAATTTTAATGTGGAAGGCACAAGGGGGTTATGTCCTGCTCTCTAAGTACCCTTGAGACAAGTTGTTTGCTCCCCTATGAGACCTCTCGAGAAGCCTACTCCCGGGCATGCTTAATGGCATATTTCCGACCGACTCTGGCTGGACCCAAATATTTGTAAAGGTCAGAAACCAAACCACCTGAAGGGAATTAAACATAAGAATGGGGCCTAGGATATAGGTCGTATGGTTCCCTCCCAGAGGAAGAGGACGGGGAACCCGACCCACCCGACTTCGGCTTGAGAATACTTCTCTGATTAGTTGTGTTAGGGATCCTAGTCTTGACTGCCCCTGATGATTCCTAATCCAAAAAGGATCCATGGAAGGATAAGAATAAATCAGAACTCACAGAGGTAGCTCAGAATGCTCATAATGGCTTCAACAGACAAAGAAAGGGAAAAAAGTCAAAGTTACCAAAACTCAGTGAAAACGGCATGATCGCGAAGAGTGTGTCGCAAGCTTTCTAACGACGCAAACAACTCGTCAAACAAAGTTACGGTTTGAAATATATTCGTAGTTAAAGATGCAGTCAACCATGACCAATCAGTGGGGGACACATCATCGTTCGTACTGCTGACATCGACAGCTGACATGGCAGGGTGACTTCATTGTACAGATGTTGATTTAGGGGTCCATATGGACCAATAGAAAAGTGCCACGTGGCATCCCCAGGATATGCCACGTAGCACCACCCAGGGAGTGCCACGTGTCAGTACGGAAGTGACGGGGCGAGCCACGTTAGCATAAGAGAAAGCAAATCAGCAGGCGCCATGTGGCACCACCCAGGGAGTGCACGTGTCAATACGAAAGTGACAGGGTGAGCCACGTCAGCATAAGAGCAAGCGAATCAGCAGGCTCCACGTGGCCCAATAATGGGGCGACATGTGGCATCCCGAGAATGCCTAATGTTAGCCCGTGAATGATTTTGTTTAAAAAAAACAATTGGTGGGTTCGCCAAATCTGGTGGACCACGCCAAATCTATATAGTCGTTAGCGAAGCTACTAGCGGGCCGCTAAACATAGCGGAGGTTCAAACAATGGATAAATATATATGTTAACCACTACCAAAAACGGAGTACGGCGAGTTCGACCCTGGAACCTCCAGCTAGTACAAAGCCTTTAAAACTATGCTCTAACCAATGCGCCAAGGGGTGTGCCTTGGTACATCCACCACCTTTAATATTTAAGAATGTGTATTTGGCCAGAGCCGAGGGGAAGGTGCGCGACCACACTGTACAATCCGACACAAATTTCGAGATAGAGGTTGTCATAATTGCAAGTACATAGGGCACATAGACCAAGACAATATTTCTCTTGGGCCTGGGAGTGCCATAGTCGGATCAGAGCATGGAGACAGTCATTTTTGGGTAATTCGATGCCACGAATCCAATGGTGATGTTTATTTTCTGATCTGAGCATTATTTGTGCAACTTGATTTCAGAATGAGGTATATTCATGTATTTGCCAAATTTTTTTGCTGAGTTAATAAAAGAGCCTACCCATTTGAGAGCAGGACTCAGAGATGTAGTCCACCAGGGATGAACTCCGTTATCAAGTTTTTTGTGTTAAGATCTGATGTTTATGTCTCTTCATTTCTAAGTTTTCCCTTCTTTAATGGTGCACATTAATTTGTTGTCATTTAATACAATTCTTTATAAGTCACAATGAAAAGATCCTAGATCAATTCCCCACCAAGAAAGGACACAAAAATGGGATGAGGACNAGATGTCCAGACAATAGGTTCATACATGGCAAAAAGTAAACCCTATATAGGAAAAACATCTTGTGAATCAAGAGGATGGGGTTGGGAAGGCTTTGACTTACCTATTAAATGCTTGTTTTGTCTGTTATCTATCCAAATTGCCTCCAGATTGGACCATGGCGAAGGGGAAAGGTTGAATTCGTCACATAGACCTTCCTTTGATAGACCTTTTCCAAACATACACGACCCCAAATCATTCTTCTCCATGAAGCCTTTCTCTGACTCATCCACGTAAGATTTTAATGGGAAGTCCTTCGAACCCACAAGGATAGGTTCCATACTTGCCTTTTCCCAACCTAGATTGGACACATAATTATCACATTGTTGAGTTAAGGGATTGTGATTGGATGAAACCTTAGAAGCCAGTTGATCTGTTGTAGTGTGCTCATAAACTAAATTTGCATTTTTAAGTTGAAAACTGTGAACAAAATCCTTCACTACATGTCCCACTTTGTGACAACGAACACAATGAAACAAAACGTTAACATAATCTAAGGATTGCATGTACATTCTATCTCCTAACACCAGGTCAATATAATCATAAAGCTCATTTCTAAGATCCAGGTCGATC
>ML869475.1:8115-19628 GCA_009831015.1 Picea engelmannii | reverse complement strand
GCGTCGATGAAGCGCCCATCTCTATCGTTGACTATCTGTCTGGGTAACCCGTGCAACCGGAATACCTCCCTGAAAAACAACTCTGCTACCTGTATGGCCTTGTAGTCTATGGATATGGCGAAGAAATGTGCAAATTTGGTCAGTCTGTCGACCACCACAAATATACAGTCCTTGCCCTGCACTCTAGGAAGGCCTGTAATGAAACCCATGGAAATGCTCTCCCATTTCTGCTCTGGAATGGGTAGAGGTTGTAATAGCCCTGCGGGGTGTGTCTGCTCGGACTTGTTCTACTGACAAGTCGTGCACTCTCATATGTGTTTCAACACATCATCCTTGAGACCACTTCCATGAGAATCTCTCCCTAAATTGCCTATATGTTTTGAAGTACCCATGATGCCCTATTGTAGGTGAATCATGACATACCTTCAGAATTTTCCCCTTCGGGGTGGATTCTGGAACCAAAGAGATCCGGTCCTTGTATAAAATGACATCATCAAGAACCCGATATCTATCATCAATCACCTGTCCGTCCATCACCTCACAAGCAAATTTGTTTTTGTAGTATTCCACCAACAAATGAGCTTTTCAATCTGTACAAATTTCCATCATCAAACATTTTGTTGGCTGCCTGGATAAGGCATCTGCCACAATATTCCTTTTTCCCTTGACATACTCAATGTCAAAGTCAAAGGCTTGGATCTTTGAGACCCACTTTTGTTGCCTCTCACTGAGGCCTTTCTGATCAAGGAAATACTTGAGACTGTTATGATCAGTCTTCACTACAAATCTGATACTGCTTGAATTTGGTTAAGGCATGCATGATCGCTAACATCTCCTTGTAGTAAATAAGATAGAGTCTCTCTGACTCATTGAGCTTTCTGCTCTCAAACACAATGGGGTGCCCCCCCTGCATAAAAAATGCTCCAATCCCCACCCCGGATGCGTTGCACTCTAAGACAAACAACTGCGAGAAGTCTGGAAGGGCTAGAACAAGGCATGTGCTCATAAACTCCTTCATTTTGTCGAATGTCTGTTGTGACTCCTTTGTCCAATGGAAAGCACCCTTCTTTGTCAAGTCTGCGAGTGGTGCTCCCAACTGTGAAAAACCCTTGACGAATCGCCTGTAGTAACTGCATAACCCAAAGAACCCTCTCAACTCTGTTAGATTCTTGGGTATTGGCCAATCCAAAATGGCCCTGATCTTTTCCTGATTAACGTGTACTCCCTACCCACTGATGATATGCCCCAAGTACAATAGTTCTCTCATGCCAAATTCACATTTGCATTCCTTGGCATATAAAGAATTTGTCTGCATAATACCCAAGACCTCCTCCAAATATGCTAGATGCTCATCCCATGTCTTGTTGTATATCAATATGTCGTCGAAGAATACCAGGATGTACTTCCTCAACTGTCCTCTAAAGATATGATTCATGCAAGACTGGAAAGTGGCTGGTGCGTTGGTTAATCCAAACGACATGACCAAGAACTCAAAGTGTTTGAAATGGCACCAGAACGCTGTCTTCTCAATGTCCCACTCCCTGGTGCTGATCTGATGGTATTCTGAGCGTAGATCAATCTTAGTGAAGAAGACTGCCCCATGTAACTCATCCATCAGCTCATCTATGCATGGAATGGGGTAACGATTCTTGATCGTTTTCTTGTTGAGCGCTTTGTAATCGATGCACATCCGTAACGTGCCATCCTTCTTCAGTACCAGGATGACTGAAGATGCAAAAGGACTCATGTTGGGCCTGATGTGCCCCATAGCAAGCAATTCTTTGATTGCTTTTTCAATCTTGTCCTTGAATTTATCGGGGTGCCTATAGGGTGCTGTAATCACCGGTGTAGCCCCTGCCTCTAACTCAATCATGTGCTCAAAACCCCTGTCGGGCGGTCTCCCTGGTGGTATCGACACAAATACTGACTCATACTGACCTAGAAGCTCTCTGATCCGTGGATGGTACTTCTCCCTACTCTCTGAGTCCTTTCGTGTCGTGATCAAACACTCTGCTGTGTAAGCCACATCACCGTGACGAAAGATCTGCTCCATCCTCTTTGCTGAAACTGCTCGAGGTGCCCCTGTAGACATGCCTCTCGACACAACTCTTGATCCACTGGCATCTCTGAAGCTCATGGTGAACGTCTAATAGTTGAACCCAATCTACCCCAATGGATACAACCACTGTACCCCTAGCACGACATCCGTATCTAATAGCTCAACTACATAGAATGTGTTTGTTAGGGTGTAGTTGCCTAGTTTGACCTCTAGGTCATTGATCATGTCCAAGCAAGTCATCGTGTATCCATTTGCCACTACTACATGGAATCCCTCAAACTCCTCCGTGCGTAACCCCCTCCTGGCTACTAAGGACGTATCTATGAAGTGGTGGGTGGCCCCACCATCAACTAACGTTGTATTGTGTTGCCCCTGTATAAGGCCCTTGAGCTTGAGAGTGTTGTACCTGGGTATTCCTTAAAGGGTGGCTATGGTTCCCCCTTTCACCTCTCTACGCAGTTTTGCCTCCTCCTTAGGCTGTGCCCTTGCCGGTATCCAAGGTTTCTTCGGCTGTTGCTTTGGCTCATGAATGGTCTCAGTCTCTGAATCATTGTTTGTTGGTGCCTCAATATCCTCATCCTCCTCCTCGTTGCCCGATTCCACTTCAATGTAGTGGATCTGCCCCTTTCCCATGCATCTATGCCCTGGGACCCACGGGTCTCTGCACGAGAAGCAAAGCTTCTTTCTCATCAATTCTCGTCTCGTATCATCATCTAACTTGGGCTTGCCCTTCCATTCCCTTTGTGGATTCTTCTAATCCTCTCTCTCTGTGGGACAAAGGGTTTGGTAAATGGTTTAATTTTTGGCACGGAGTCCGCCAAGTCTCTAGTGCGTCTGATGGCATCCTACAAGGTATGAGGCCGGTAGGCCTTCACCCATCCTCTCAAGGGTTCTGTGAATAACATGACCAATTGGGGCTCGGATATGTCTGTCACTGCCACTGCTACCCTCTGAAACTCTGAGGTGAATGCCTCTGCTGTGCTAGTTTGTCTCAACTGGGCTAGATCTATGAAATGGATCTATGGATCCCTCCTGTCAAATTTGTCCACGAGTCTCTCTGTGAACTCTCGGTAGCAGGTGATACGACTGTGATCCAATGTCACCAATCCATGATACCACCACTCGTGTGCTTCACCCTCTAAGTGCAAAGTGGCGAAACTGATGGCCTATGTCTCTGTCATCTGGTTGAACTTGTAGTAGGTGTCAAGCTTATGTACCCAATCTCTGGCGGTGCATTTGGATGATCCGTTGAAAGAAGGTATAATGAGTTTACCAACTTTCCGGATGAAGTCAATGTTATGCCCCTGCTGCTGTTGTGGCTGCAGCGCTCCCCTATATGGCTCTCTGGGGCGGTTCCTGAGTCTGAGCCCACAATACTCAATTAGGGTCATAGCTTGATGGAAGTCATGGCCCAATGCTGAATACTCTCTTCGATACTCTGCAATGTCCTCTGCATGAGTGGGCGGTCTCTGTGCCATCAATGTCTGTGCTACTACCTGGGGTGCCCTCTAGAAAGTGGGAAACAACAGACGTGGAATCCTACTCATAGGGGTGTATGTGCGAGTGGGTGACTGGGGTCTACTGCATGCTCCAAAGTTCCCCTGTGCTGCATGTGGGGCTTGTGTGCCCTGGATGTCTGCCATAGCCAATCTATCAGCTACCTGAGCCAAGGACTGTGACATGGTCCGCTGACTAGCTAGCATATCACTGATAACCTGCATGAAGGCTGCATCTGGATCCATGGGGGCCTTACCACCGCCCTCTGGTCGCTCATATATGTCACCTAGCCTCCTCTCTGCTTCGCGCTCGGCCTCACGCTCTGATCTTCTCTCTGCTTCTCAGTGTGCCTCTTCCTCTTCCTCTGAACTGGGAAGGAAAGGAGGAAAGTTAGGCCTAGACCTTCTTTCCTTGCGCCTGCTGTAAGTGACATATTCGTCACCTACATGCTCACGACCATCTGGTTCTTCTGCTGTACTCATTGTCTTTAGTCACAGGTTGGCAGGACTAAAGCTCTAATACCACTGAAATATCCCTGATCCCGCTGATCAAGATATTTGCTACTGATCTAATGTTCTGTCTTGCAGATCTGATACATTGGTGGGTTTCTGGATGTGTTTCAGTTGTATGTTTGAGATCTTGATGGTTATTGCATGTGCATGTTGTGTATTTATGGTTTAAACAACATATAAAGGATGCATGCAGAAGTAAAGAACATCAATTGCTCAATAACATGTATTATACGTCTCAAGCATGGAAATACAATAACATACTAGAAATATAGAATATAATCGTCAGCTAGATCTCATGGATCGTCACTGGAATACAAGCAAATAACATCAAAATACCCGTGATCAGAAGATGATAGCAGATCTGATGCATGCACGGATAGATCGACAAAAATATGCGATTCCGGAGAAGTATGATAATCGCTACCAGTTGGAAAACTCGTCCGGAAGAATAGACCGTCGAAATGCGCTGGAAACTACTCCAATAGAATAGCCCTGGCCTTTAGACTGAAATGGATGAGTGCCAGATCTTAGATCTGGTCTCTGAGGCACTGGATTTGAACCCCTGGGGGGTTTGCGCACCTCCTAGGACACTGGATGCACCCCAAAGGATTCCACCAATGGAATCTGTTGCTATAGGGCTCAAAACGACCGTCTCGCCAAATGCAGAACTGGGTTGGAAGGGTTTCCCCGGATATGCTCTGATACTCTGTATGCAACCCCAAATGTTTGTTCAGAAGAGATGCGCCCTAAATGCCTGGATGGTGCGCTCTGAATGATTCCACCATCGGAATCTGATGGAAAGTAGCTCAATCTAAGCGCCCTGACTGGATCTCAACTGGGTCAGAAGGAAAATGTAATCATAGCTCTGTCCCCGTGCAACTCCACAAATCCTCAATCTGATTTGCGCCCTCACTGGTTGAGTTGCACCCCCTGTAATTGGATGCTTCTGAATGTCACAGTGAAATACCTGGATGGTATCTCCGATGGACTAGGGTGTGTCTCTTAACACCGAAACTAATCAATGGTCGTGGTTTCCCCCATAAATCCACAAAACAGTAAAGTCGAATCCTCTCCTCCTCTGGGAACTCTCAACATCAAATCATAACAATGCATAATGAGGAATTAGGTCAAATTCCTCCCTTTATATCATTCCCAATCTAATTCACCGTTGACCTCACTTAAGTTAGGCGCCTTTCCTCCTAATGTGAATAATTAATTAATTAAGTCCCCCTTTAGCACCTTTTCATTCTAATTCTTCGTTGACTTAGGCTTAAGTGACCTTTCCTAAGTATTTTGGCTTAATTCATCGTTTAGCCATCAATTCCTCCTTATTTCTCCATCTTATTCCCTGTTTGTGCATAACTATAGTCTACGGGAACACATAGACTACTAAGTCACTCCTTGCTGGCCTACTCTTGGGAACGAGACATCACAAACTCCCCATTCGATCGATCTCGTACCCGATTGAGGGGATCTCGAGTCGGTATATGTACAATTATCTCACATAGAACAGAGGATGTCATGGTACAATGATCACCTAGAACCTCTGCCTATACCCTTGGGAACCCCACCTCTGACAACTAATCTATGGATTCGTGAAGATTTTCTCCTCTGCAAAGGACTTCTCAGAGTAATCCACTAGTGGACAATAATTGTCCATCGTACCACTCCAAACCGAGATCTAGGCTTGGTAAGGATGAACCCTAAACCCTGGCCCTTACCAAGTCCCATTCGCCATTCCTACTTTGATTCTTTTGATGTATGAGAAGGGATTCAACTAACTTCATTGCATGAAGTTGAAGATTTGATGAATAATTCAAAATCACCTTTGAAGATGAGACTCGTGAATATTTATTTTGAAACTTTGAAATATCTCTTATTAAAGTAATTTTTTTTACTTGATTATTTGATATGTGATTCAAGGATTTATTTATCGATAATTCTTGTTATGCTCCTTTTATGGTATTTAAAATTTTCACTTCCTTTTATTATTAATACTTTTTTCTTCTCGTGAAATCGACAATTAGGTTGGGCTCGTACTCATATGACACAAGATTGATTTCGACCGCTACCATTATAACCTCTAGATGTAACTGCACATGCCCCAATCACGACACACAAGTAAGTTGAGATTTTAATTTGATGACCTCACATCACTGATTACTTCCTCTTATTATTTTTAGAAGTGTTATCAAATTAATATATGATTTATCCTTTTGGGGGAGAGAAGGGCTTTCATAGTTGTTGGTAAATTTAAAGATTGCTTAATTCTTTTTTTTATTATTATTAATAGATTAATGATTAATATGGTTAAAGCACACATTTTTTAATATACATCGAGCATAAACACCCATAAATGTGATTATAATAACTTTTACTTATAAATATAAAATTTCAATGATAATTTAATTTGGATAATCACTATTATCTTTTAATTATGACATTCCAATGATACTTCATCATGTTAACAATTGATATAAAAATAATATTATTATTGATTAAAATTAAACTTAATATATATATTAATTAAATTAAATATCTACAATATAAAAAATTACACTAGTCAACTTTGGATTTTCAAAATTTTCACTTTGCTCGATACATAATTGATATACATATCATTGAAAAAACTTCTAATAATTTTATTAATGATTTATGTGATTACCTAATATGATACATAATTGATATACATATTATTGTAAAAACTTTTAATAATTTTATTAACGATTTATGTGATTACCTAATGATATATTAGCAATTTTTTTTTTTAAAGTTAACTAGTATATATATTAAGGTATAATGACAACATTATAGGTGTTCCGCTGCTGGCCTGTAATTTCAGAACTAGCCCAACAACAGAACAATTGTTTCTTTGGGATGACTACTCAGGATATATCAAAAAAGAAACCATTATCATTTGTACAATGTCTGTCAAAAAACTTATCCTCACTGCTAATTATGTTTCTATCTGTTGTTTGAGGATTGACAACCTGGTTGCTATAATTATACAAAATACTAGCATCTGGAAAACAAAGCATTACAAGTTAAGTAGTAGATGAGGGAATGCCATCCCTTGGAACTTGGGGGGCGTCCTCATTGAGGTCGCCGAAGTTGAGACTAGTCTTGGTTTCCATGATATTGATTTTTTTGTCGAGCGCATGGAGTTGTAACTAAATATACTCCAGTTGCATGGAAAGCTCGTTGTGGGCAACTACTCTTTCCGTCAAGGCTTTGCTCAAAAGAGTTTTGATGTGCCAGTATAAATCGTTGGTGCGAAAATACTTAGTCTCTTGAGCGCGAGAGGAACCTGTGTTCGAGATCCACGACATCAAATCAACATCAATTTTGACATCGGGGGCCATACTCCTCTCCAGGCAAACCTTAGCTTCAACACTGTCCATTGCGACCTAGGCTTCTAGAGTAGTATGAGTGGAGTAGATCTCAACAGTCGTGACCACCTCTTAATGAGCACGAGAGAGCGGAAGATGAAAACGCTGAGCTCTGCCTCGACTTGCAGCTCTTAACCTATCCATTTTGCCTCGCTTGTCTACTTTACCATCGCTGACCCCCCAATGCAAACCGTGACCAAGGTTAGCAGGGCGCCTCGAGTCCGTCTGGTTGTTGAGTTGAATTTTGAAGCCACGAAGTTATGGAACCAACAGGGTTGAATGCTGACTCCTTCCATCTGCCATCCTCATATTGCTCGTCCCCCAATTGATCGTATCGCCTTGAATTGCTTGACGTTCAACTTACATCCTTAGAGTCAGGGTTGAGAGGGTGGTGGCTATGGAAGGCTGTCATCTTCATCTCAGCTTAAGTACGACCAAGCTCTGTGACACAGTGAGGTAATCATTCCCGTGTCATCAGATCTTCTCGCGAATAAACGTCATAACCGAGGTTTAAACCATTCCCAATTGTAAGCCAGGTGCGAGTAAATGAACCCAAAATCACATTAAAGCTTTGCATGAGAGGGGGGTGGGTGTGTCTGTGTGGTATATTGGGACTTACACCAACTCTACTTGTGGTATCCATGGGTCGAGAGAAAGCTCTTCACTACCAACTATCACCCAAATCGGGGGTTAGTAAAGATATTATTAATGCTTAAGAGAAGGGTAAGGTTCAAATCTCTCTTCTTCCTATTAAAATATCATATCATATTTGTATTATGATAATTGACTCTTAGATTGGTATCTTTTTGATGTTATAATATTAGTGAAAGTTTATGACCAATCATAAACACCTCGCAGAATATAAACATTATATAAATAAATAAATAATTTTATCTCGTAAGTACTCCATGTCTCACAATTTACTTGCACCAACATCAAATGCGAAAAGTCTTCGTATTTAATAACGTATAGTAACAATGAAACCATATGAAATATGTAAATATAAAAAAAAGTGTACGTCCAAATATATGTGATCCGCAATACACTATTATAAAGTCCAAGTTCTATTTCCAAGATGGATAACCCAACCCACAAATAATATACTTTATAAAGTGCATAATGGAAGTCCAAGTTATATTTCCTAGATGGCTATACACAAATTCTATTCCCAACATGATGGTGCTTGCTCCTCTCTAATGCACCTTGGAAATCCCCATTGGACACGGCGACTGACTGGCCCTGCAAAAATAAAATAAAAAATGGGCGAGTTTCTGTTAAAACAAAAAGATGTTAGACCAAGTCAACAACCATTATGGAGGTGGAGCTAAAACCAGTGAGTTGTGTGGGGAGGAAGAATCTATAGAGTGAAAGAAAATGAATTTATGTGAAGGATTCAACCCTCTTTCCATGGCGATCGGTCCAATCCAAAGCTTTCCGCACGTCTTCCTTAACAAAATCATTCAATTCCTGCCAATACGAGCCTCAATTTCCTCTTAGATCTCGTCCATTGACCGAAACACAAACACATTGAATCATATTATGTGAAAGTTGGAATGATGGATCCGTGGGCAAAACGCCGCAGCAAACAACAGTAATAATCAGAATGGCGGCATCCAACGCACAATCCACAGCTGTGAAGTCCTATTTCAAAGCTCCAGAGGGTCGCTACAAGCTTTCTTACGAAAAGACTCATCCCGCGGGCCTTCTTCATTACAGCCACGGCAAAGCCGTCACACAGGTAAATGCTATGCTCAAATATTCATCGAAATCTATACACTTTTTCTTCGCATTGCGCGAATTCTTTCTTTCTTTCCTTTGCGATTTTTACAGTTTGTTCAACGGAAATTTTTGAATAATTATAGTATTAGATGCTTATTTTACATAATTTACAGTGTGTTTGCATTGAGATTCATTGTTGTTTTTTCCATCATTTAGTGTGTTCTCTGCATATCGTGGGTTTCCATTTGAATTTTGTAGTTGATAAATGATCATGCTCGATTATGCAAACTGGAACCCCATAGATTCAGGATTTGATGCTATACTATATACAGGTAACCCTAGCTCAATTGAAGGATAAGCCAGTTGCCCCCCCTCCGGCTTCTTCAAGCTTTAGCAGTACAAGTAGCGTTAGGAATGCAGCTGCCAGACTTTTAGGAGGGGTCAATGGAACTCGGATGCTAGGGTTTGGTGGGAGCAATGGGACCAGCAAACCTAGTGCGGGAAATAAAGTCCCAGCATCTCCAGCAACTGCTGCCGTTACGACACATAGTCCCACTGTTGCAAGCCATGCACCCTCTGTGGTTTCGAGCTATGACGGAGAAGGGACTTATGTCATTTTCAATGTTGGGGATACCCTTTTTATCAGTGATTATAATTCTCGTGACAAGGTAAGATATCATCACGTATGTGCTCTGAATTAGATGTAGAATTGTATTCCACTCTCGCAAGACATTGAAATTTAAGTATATTGTATCTCGGATATTTGATATTCTAAAAGATTCATGTGAAGTCATTCATGGGAGGGAAAAATGGCAGTACTAGAGTCTAGAATAAACAAAACACAATTAAAAGCGCACTTCATGACTTGCAAAGCTGGGGAATGCAAAGAACAGACAATCCATTCAGAAAAATAATGAAAGTTTGGCATCGTTCCGCAAGACAGGCAAGACCCATCATTCCGTGGGTAAACGGGTGCTTTCAATTGTAATAACTTTGGAATGGTTGTTTATGGCAATGCATCTCTGGAGAGGTATTCATAAAATCATCATGATGAGCACCAGATATTTGTGAGACATGTTTTACAAAATTTTTGTATACTTAAAATTTTACCACAAAAATTTAACGTGGTTAGAAATCAACCCCTAATAGTACAAAGTGCACCAATTTGAATTCTTGATGTTTAACTTTTAAAGTTCCATAGACCTAATTGATCTCATGCGGAGTGAAATTATGATCCATGCATTTATCCATTCATTGATACTTTTTTTAATCATTTCCTTAGGCATAAATGCCACAATTGGCAGAAGATGTCAAAATCACCTAGGACTTGCGTCTAGCCCCTTTTTCTTGGCAGAAGATATGGGCAGTGGGCATCCATATCTTTTACCGAATCTTATTTCCTTTCTCCTTTTCTTTTGATCCACTCTATTTTATTTGTGATTTTAGTCTTTTCCAAATTTTTCTTGTGGGTTAGTTGTTCTCCTCTCTCTTTCCATTACCTTCAAAATATTTTAGGTTCCTCATAGCATTTTTTGCCAAATGAACTAGGATTAGCTAGGTCCATCACTTATCTCTTTTTGCTTTCTTCTCTATACTTCTCCTTTTCTTCCTGAACCTGTGAAACTTTTGTCACCAATACTTTCTTATCGAGAGAAAAGTGGCGCACGATCCTTACTACGTGTCTCTTATGCTATAAACTAGGACTCCGTTCTAACCCATGATTGCTATCAATACAAATAAGACTGGATCATCTTCCTTTGGTCTAGAGTAAACCTTTTGTGTTCAACTTATTGGTTCCGGTCTGTGCTCGGATTTTTTGGCACACTGCTATTAGATGGTCATACTCAGGGCGGTACTTGTACTTAAAGGAGATATTTTCATAATCCAATGACTGCCTTTAACAAGTGGCTTCAAACACCAATTGAATTTCTTCAAAATGTTGTCTATTGAGACCCAATTCCATCCATAATTTGGCAGACATAGACATAACTTTGTCCTTTTAAATATGCCTGATTAAAACAAACTTAACAAGCAGATCCCCATTCTCCCTTATTACTTCATCTGCATAGAAATGAAAAGGTAAACAAGAAGGTGTTTAGTCCTTGTAAATATGTCTGACTCATATAAACTATGCAAGAACATCCCCAATCTTGCTCATTACTTCATCTGCATAGAAATGCAAAGGTAAACAAGGTGTTTTATCCTTATAAATATGTCTGACTGAAATACAGTTTGCAAGTGCATCCCCAATCTCCCTCAATACTTCTTGTGTGTAAAATGTAAAGGTAAATCTGGAGATGGACTAGGCCTAAGTTTGTGATCACTCTAGGGCCACAA
>WSFP011442457.1:0-20463 GCA_009831015.1 Picea engelmannii | reverse complement strand
CTTATTTGGCTCATGAATTTGAATTGAATGAACTCTTACTATCTTGTATGACCCTGCATGTTAATGTACTTGGTTATCTAGAATAGTGTTCTTCATACCCCATTCCAAATTACTGCATCTGATTATTGGTTTCTAAAAGCACTAGCTCATTCAATTGCATGATAAGTTGTTCTTCTCATTAGCCATCCTCAGTTATCCCATTGATCCACACACATTGATTATTGATTTCTTAAGTTACCAAGCATCCTTAGCCGACAACCCTAAGGAGTTTCTTGGAGAGATAACAACAGGAGACCAAAATACAAGTCAACTCAACTCAGTCCAAAGGAGTACGACTCATCTCATAGATAAACTCAACTAAGTCCATAGGAGTACAATATCACCTATCACATAAGTGTCCTCATAGATCAAATAAACTCAGTCTAGAGGGGTATGATCTGGAGAATGTCTCAGGAAGCTGCAATCATCAACCCTCCCTCTCAACGAGGGAGGAATCATGCCAAGTCTCTCACATAAGTACTCGAACTTCATCTTAGCAAGAATCTTCGTGAGATCATCTGCAATATGGTCTTCTGTAGGAAAGTATTGCACCTGTACTATCTCCCTCTACATCATGTCTTGAACATAATGATATCACTAACCAATCAAGTTTGCAAAAAATGATTTCGAAGCCACACTCCTTCACGAACTGCCATCCACAGTACTATCTGTTTCTGTGTTCTATAGTGCTCCTTGCGAAGGTAAAGAAACACCTGGAGGTCTTCAATAGTGATCCTTGCCTCATTGGAGTCAGCATATCCCTATAATCTTTTGTCAATACCGGAGACATATCTCAGGCCATATCCATCAATCCTCGTATAGCAAGCTCAAGGTGCCTGAATAATTCCATACATGGCCTTATTCGATTTGCATGCATGAGACTCCTTCTCATGTATCACAAAACCAAATGGCTTCTTGATGTACACTTCTTTCTCAATATCTTCATTAAGAAAGGTTGTCTTCTCATCCATCTGATGTAATCTCCATCCTATGGCTACTGCAAGGGCAATGATCGTCTAGATGGAAATATATCGAGCAACAAGAGACAATGTCTCCTCACAATCTATTCTCTCCACCTGAGAGAATCCTCTAGAAACAAATCTCATTTTGTGCTTCTCGATGCTCCCATCAGTTGCACATTTGATCTTTATAGATCCACTTGGAAGTCACCACAAACTTCCCTTAAGGTCTCAGAACAATATCCCACACATCATTCTTCATGATGGAATAATACTCCTCCATCATGGCTTCTCTCCATATTTGCTAATTGGATGCTTCCTCACAATAGGAAGGCTCAAGAATCAATGATGTGGCTCATAGATGCAGGATGACCCGAATGTATTTGTGGTCTCGGGCTCTCTCAGAAAGTACAACAGAATTTGCATGTCCTTCTGCCTCCTGCAGAGTCTGATGAGCTAACAGAAGCCTCTTCCAACCTACTGTAATATCTCTAGGAATATCAATTGGATTATCTGGATCGACGGGCTCAACTAGCTCCCTCTGCACTGTTGAAGGGTGAGGGGGAGAAGTCATCATCTCCTCCTGCCTTCACTGTTAATCTCCATGTGAGATCCTCTAGATCTCCAAAAGGATATCTCCTCTTCAAAGGAAACAATTGTCATGGGTCCACACAAATCTGAATGCATCAAGTCCAAGATCCCCTTGGATCTGTTGTCACTACTCGGAAAGGACCCCAAAATATCTATGAGTGCCATCATGCTCTACACGAAGATCTATAAGACCTCTCACCATATTCCCAAAGAGGGAAGAGCTCTGTAATGTAAATGAGCAAGTCTTGTATGCCATCACTTTCTCAACCTGATGGAATCATGTGACAAGATTTGGACTGGTAGAACTTTCAATCCATATAAACTCTTTGTCTGGTTAGACTGTGTCATGTCTCAAACTAGAGACCATCTAATATGTTGCCTTCTGCAACCGCCACTATGGCTCCTTCTCAAGAGCTATCACTAGTGACCTGTCTTCATTGTAACCTGTCGAGAACAAGAAACAAAAAGAAAAAAAAGGAAACAATATCTCCATGGAAACCTTCATGGAGATTAATAAGTACATCTCTAGTATCATAACTTTCAAAGCAATTTAAGGATTGTTTTCACAACTACAACACCTACTTGTAATGTAGAAAACTATAAATGTAGGTTAGAGGCATGATAATTAAAACAATCAAACCTGGAGTCTTCACTTCCAGTGTGTTGTTCCTCTTAAATTGTAGCGTCATCCAGTTCTGGTGCAACTTCATCTTATATTTGTTTTGGAATGGGCCTTAATATAGGCCGAACTTAGCCTAAAAAATAGGCCTCAAACTGATCTGGAACAGATCTTAACTTGTTGCCTCAGAAGTTACTTGGTGTGTTGCCTCAAAACTCCTCATATATGAGTCTTAGCTCACCTTAGAAGATTGTTGGTACAGACTTAAATGTGCCTTAGAACCATGCTGGAACAGACTTCAAAAATACCCTAATTCTGCCTCAAAAAAGCTTGTTGAAATATGCCTTGGAAGCTTGCACAAAGACACCTCACGAAGCTCGGCCTCAACATTTCGGTCAAAAATTTATCTCACAGATCAGCCTGTGGTTATGGTGAGGTCTGTGGTCAGCCTTATCATAGAACTAGTAAGGGGCTTGGTCCTTCCCTTGTGACTGCAATAGGGCTCCAACATTCCTTAATTTTATTTGTGCAACATCTTTAGGAACTACTCTGATACCATGTTGAAGTTTTAAATTCTAGACTAGTTTACAACTGCAATAAGATAAATAGGATCTCAAGAAGATTAACCATACATAGATTACACAATGGGTCTGCTCGTTTGACCATAGGTAATTCTCTTTCATTGCCACCCAACCATAGGCATCCTCAAGTGCCACCTCCGAGCAGAGCAGGAGACCTGTTACAGAATGATATCGAAGAGAAAGTCACCCAAATATAGAGATATATGTTGTTACAAATGTGCCCAATCTGATGTCTCAAAAATGCCTCAGATCAAACCAAATTTTTCTACCTCAGACTAGTACTCTTGCGGCTGCCTCATATGTGTTAGGAGGGCGAGTTGTTGTGTGTCAAATGAGGAAGGCTTGATCTGTATTTATACTGATTTGTCACTGAACTTTTAGGGACGACTTCTCCTTCTAGAAATTATAATTTCCCATTATAATCTTTCTCTGTATGCCAATTGTAAGTTTTTTCCCCACCAAAATCACCTTTCTTTGTTAATATATTATTTATGTTTGAAGAAAAACTAGTGGTAAATTCAATCTTCTGTATAACCTCTTTTACTACATCACTCTCTTTCTTTGTTAATAACCATGGAATATTGGTTGGTTGTCCATGTTACAAGGAAAATCTCTCTATGGCTAGGGGTAAACCACAACAGATGGAAATGAATGCATAAATCAACTCTAATATCAAGTATGCTATATAAACAAATATGCTAGCAAAACAAGATAAAAGGCCTACCTTGTCCAGACGTTCGATGAAGTCTACTGTTGAGCACTTGACCCAAAGCGATATACCTACAACTAGTCCTCAACAACCAAGAAACATAATCATATGGTGATAATATATAATGTTAGCACATTCAATAGCATAATCCATCAGTATTCATAACGAATACACCCATGGAATAAAAATTCAAATATTCACAAGATATTAATTGGACGAGAAAATAGTATTTCTATTACGATGTAATCAATATAAGTGAATGAGTTACAAACTTCTGTGTCTGTATGGTTCGGAACCGAGAAACCAAGTTCCTTCCAGCTGGGCCTCCACAACTTCAATCCTCCAATCTCATATAAGAGAGACAATGAGGTTCTCAGTCAATAAGGGAAGAGCTTGGGGGTTGAAGAATGTGTTCAGACTTAAAGGACAAAGGGATGCAAACTCAATGTGAAGTGAATAATTTCTCCGTAGTAACTTTGCTCTCAAAGTTAAATTCTTCTCCTCTTTTCCATAGCTTGGATTTGGCCCATTTGTAGCCTTCAAGTGGAACTGAAGGGTGGAGTTAGAACATTTCCAGTATATGGCCAAGGATCATAGATCTTTTGACGTGACATGGAAACATGACACCATTTTTTTAATTTTGGTCACAAATCTCGATGTACGCGGGATGTAATGGTGCAACCTACGTATACACATGTTATAATATAGGAAAGGCGCGTATATGTGGAAAAATCATGTTTTTATCTATGGGATTTTCAAAATGGGGCTTCAAGTCTACATAGGGAAATGGAAAAAGGCCCTCTGTGAAAGTTTTCCTAGGGAGAGGCAAATCTTTCTATAATAGTCCATCACTATAAGAATGAGTCAAATGTTGCAATACCTTGCTTCTTGAGTGCACTAATAAATTTAACAATTTTTGTCTTTGTTATTCCTCCCATCTAAAATTTTCCATAAGCATTATGTGACATTGTTTCCAATATGCATTGTGTCAAACAAATGAGCTACTTGTAGGTGCTCGTAGTAAGACAATAGACTAAATTTGATGAATTATCATTTCATACCTCATGGAATTCCACCCTCATGACCTTTGGGAAACATAAATGGAAACACATTTTTTATTAGAGTAGATAGAAAAGTATATAAAAAATGGAACAAGTAATGAATATGGATGTAACTGAAACCAATTTCTTACCACAATTGTTCTCAAATCCTTTTTTCCATAGTTGAGGCATCATTCTTCGTTGTTTTTTCCTGACCTCTTCCTTCCATTTAAGATATTTATTTCTGTAGTTCAATACCTAGGGTTCTTAGTGAGAAAATGCATGTACTCGTCATACAATTTCTTTCCTAAATTTCTTGAATGTATAAACATTGTTCTAAGACCACGTATTGGACATGCATATTTACCCTTTGTTTGAAGACTTGAAAGATATAGAATAATGTTAATAAAATACCAAAATTTTCAAAAACATACATGAAGTAATGTTGGAATCTTAAGTTCTGATGGTTCATCACACTTCTCCTGGAATCAATCGATCGAGTGGTCAACCAAAATCTAGAAACAGTTAGTCGGATGATCGACCAAATATCTACAACAACCAATCAAGTAATTGAAAATCCTATTGGTAGAACAATCAACCAACAATTGAATATAGTTGATCAGTGGATTGACCAACCAAGAAATTGACTACGATTTGGACACATAAACAATCAGATTGAGTATTATTGTTGAGCTAACTAGACAATGTATATTTGACGGAGTCAACTCTAACCACTGACGATTATATATGGACAAGATCTTCCTAATTCCAAGGAATTTGGTTAGATATTGAAGCTATAAATAGCAGACATGATGGGTCATTATTAAGTGACACAAGTGTACAATATTGTGAAGTGGACATGTGTGAATATGTTCAACATGCATTCTGATGTTATGATCACAATGCATTGTGCTTAAGTGTTGTAACGATGTCTTTAGACACCACATGTTATCTTTGAAATTTATTCCTCTTTGATTATCTACATTTCTATTTATTTGTTTTGTATCGGGTTACACCCAATCCCCAACATGGTATTAGAGTGACTAGTTGTGACCTTGCCTATTGTCCACAAATCGTGTTGACTCGAATCTGTTGTGTGATTGACTAAGGGCTGATGATTTTTTCATTGTAACCTATGGAAATAGATCAGATATGTCAAAATATCAAATATGGATTATAATATCAATCCTATAGTTTTGAATGGATCAAATTATCCTATATGGGAAACAAACATGGAAACCCTATTGAAGAGTAAAGGATTGTGGCAATATACGAAAACTGTGATTCCAAATCCAATAGATGATTAGGAAAAAATTGTTGTTGATGTGATCTAGGTGGATATTGGTGGCCACCCACCTCTTCAAACTGGCTCACATACAAATTTCATCTCAGAAGTTACAATTTTCATCTTGGCAGTCTTTTTCTATCTTTTCGGGTCCTAAACTTCCAGGGTCATTTTGAGGCCCTAAACAACATTTTTTGGGCCCACCACATTCACACTATTGACTAAGTCAAAGTGTGACAACATAATGTGTATTCCTCGGACAGACCTTTCCAATGGGATATCGTTTGCCTAAAACGAAAATCATATGCAAAAGTTACAATCCTGAGAAGTTGATGTACCAACTTACTCCATCGGGGCCCGCATGAATTTTGGCGCTTCATCTCTTAGGGTTAGGTTTTTGGATGTCTAGGGTTTTCTATTTACTTATTGATGCTAAAAGGTCCTGGAGGCCTCATTGTAATGTGCTCATATGAATGTGTGTAGCCACCACATATCTTCTTAGAGATTAGCTACCACCATTCGAACAAGATTGCTTTCATTCTGCATTTTAAAGTTTTAGTAGATTTCTTTATTGAATACAAGTTAAGTTCCATTGTATCTCTATTATTGTTCTCTATATATCTGTGTTAATTTTATAGAACTATGTTTCATTTAGTTCCACTCATAAATCTAGATCAGTGGTATCATAACGGTTTTCTCTTCATTTGTTTCTCTGTGCATGTCCCCAATAAGGTCAGGGTATAAGTAGTTAGAACTCAAACTAGTTGAGCCTTTGCAAGATCAGCCTCATCGAACCTGAAGACCACCCATGGGGGAAGAAAAGAGAGACAATGGGGTAGGAGATCCCTTTAAACTATTTCTCGAGGAAGCCATCTCATGACAATGGAATGAGATGATGGATAATTTTGCATAAATTCTTTGACGACTTCCAACAAGTGATGCATACTCCTCAAGTGGAGGCATCATCCCATTTAAGGTACATATCAAATTTTATATTCCTATATTTGAAGGTCAAATAGATGAAGATGTTGTAGACAAATGGTTAAACCTTCTAGAAGGGTATTTTTTTGTCCATAATGTTTTTGATAGATAAAATATAACAGTTGTGCTCCTTAAGGTTGTCCCCCATGTTAAGGATTGGTGGGAGACTTTCTGTGAGAAAAAGGAAACACATGGATATACATTATTTGTAGTCACACACACTTGGGGTTCTTTCAGGGATGCTATTAAGGAACAATAATACCCCATTGGAAGTTATGACAACTTGTATACCAGATGGACCACACTGCGACAAGAAAGGGACCAAACAGTACCAGATTTCACCAATGAATTCCATACCTTGCACACCAAGCTAGGTATCAAAGACTCTGAGAGACATATGATTCTCAAATACCATGATGATCTTCATAGATACATCCATATAGAAACAGAGTTTATGGACATGTTGTCCTTGGGCACAACCTATCGATATGATGTCAAAATCGAGCAGAAGCTTAAACAAAAGATGGGACAATTTGGGTTTACGAGCCTCTCACAATAGAAGCAGGGCAAAGGCGGCCCCAACCTGTAGAAAAAAGGGTAGAGAAAGGATGGACAACCTCAGGACAACCATTCCAAACCACAAACAAAGAAGGAAAATGGGAAGACAAAGAAATAGACTGGGAAATGGTGCAAGTTCCATAAGATCCCCTGGCATAACATCGTTGAATGCCACTCAAAGCAGTCATTGGTGGTCTAGGTGAAATCCTATGAGTCAGATGCGGGCTCCGAATCCAAGTTAGAAGAAGAAAAAAGGGAGAGAGAACATTGATGTAGAACCCAATACCATCGTTTCTACCACCACAAAGGTCCATCCCAGTGAACCTGATGAACCAGAGGACCTGGTCAACGAGTTATACTTAAAGATATTTTATCCTTGAGTGTGACCACATTACCTTAGGTTTTCTTTATTTCCTAGTTGTTTTTTCCTTTTTCTTTATGGTTTTATCTCTCTTATTATCTGAGCCTAATCATGTGTCCTTATTTTCGACAGATGAATCCTTTGTCCCCTTACCACATCAGGTACATGAATGGAGCCAACCATTGGACCTAGAATATTGCTTCATTATCCTAGGACATTTACACCCATGATCATGTGTTGGTCCATTCCAACGACATATGCCTTGGCTTGGCCACCAACAACCAAGATGAATATGTTGTCGTCATCAGTCTCCTCTCCAAGGATAGTCATTTTCATATTCGTCACATCATCTTTCTCTTAGATTCTCAATTCATCATCCACCAGCTCAACAACATGTATCATGTTCGTGATCCATCTCTTTATCATAGGTACTTGCAAGTCAAACTTATATTATGAAATTTTGAGTGTATCACATTTACTCATAGTTCTAGAAACCTCAATCAAATGAAGATCACATGGCGAATCAAGTACTAGATTGTCATTTATCACATTAAACATGCATGTCACATTCATTCATCATCAAATAAAAACAAATACACACACCATATCATCAAAACATCAGACGCATAAAATATCTAAACAATCTACTCATATATAGATCTTAAGTGTCAAATATGTGTTTGATATAAAAATACAACGTGCCTTAGATCCACGGTTAGGCCCTCTTAATAAAACCCCTAGTCTATGCAAAATAGGAGTCAATATGACTCCTATACATCATACAAAATTAGACTATGAACATCATACAAAATTAGGCTATGCTTGTGACAGGTCACACTATCATCTAGGGTGACCCTAACTGGGGTACATCCCCACCAGCCAAGGGGTCCCCCAAATGGGGAATATCTCTTGTAGGGATCCTCCTAGTCATGATGGCCCCTGCTACTATTGCATGTCGATTCAGGGACCACCAATGCATATCCCCACCAATGCACTGCTCCAAGACTCACTCATCCCTAATCCATGGCCACATGTCCTCCTTCACCCCATCCCTCACAGCCTCAAATCGTCTCCTCAACTCCTCCATCTCTGAGGCTCGAGCCCCCTCTTGATCTCTACCCTTCCCTATTGCAGGGCCTACCATTGTAGCATGCAATGGAACCACCTCAAGATCGTCATATCAAGGACACTTCCTTGCTCGCCCCTATGCATCTCGCTCATTCTCCAAGACCTATGATGTATCCACCTCTCAGCCACTAGGTCCCACATTTGCATATCCAAAACACAAAAGATGCATCATTAATCAGGACATACAAGCATATCAAATCATAACATATGTAAATATGATAAAGTATAATACACTCACCTTTGTCACACCACTCCTCCCCCAATGGCAAGCGCATATCTGGGTGGTACCGAAAATCAATCTCGTGGTATGGGAAGTTGTAAAACACCCGTGGAGTGCCACCAGACCTGATCAAACAAGGGTGTAAATTACTTCCCCACACCACTCCCAACCTATGTGGAAATAGTTTTCCACACCTCACCAACATGGGATCGCACATCCCAGGTGGCTCCAAAATTGCCTTCAGGCGTAGTAGCACCACCCGCTAAAAAATAAAGGCACATGATATGAACCCAAAGGAAAACTCACCACCTATCGCCGCCACACATTTTTCTAACTAGATACCATGCACTCATGCATCACCTAGACCTAGGAAAACATGTGTCCCCCCATAGCCTTCTCAGTGATCGCCATTTAGGCGCTCGAGATACGTTGGGTCCCCAATGACTCGTAAATCCATACCACCATGGAACTAAAAACATGTATCTCCAGGGAATCAATAGCGACTATACTGACTGAACTACTACTCATCACCGATGTCCCAAATAAGTAGTGGTTGGATAGCGCCCACACAATCACCCCCACGAGGATCCTAGGCTGCATTTCCAACTCCGCTCCCCGAAAAAGGAGTCCAGTCAGAAAATAAATGTCAATCTCTGTTGATATGCAGATCACCCACCCTCGCACCACAAAGACCTTTCGATCAGGCTGCCACATCCACACAATGAAATCAAATAGTGCCTCTTGCGACCAGATCAACTCATAGTAAAAAAATGTCAACAACCCGACACTGGATAGATGTCGCTAGATGCAGGCATCCTCCCCCGCCATCCTTCACAGAGACTCACAGTCTCTCTCATGCCATTGAAATGGAATCCTTTCACAATGATCTGCAACCTGCATCTAATCCAATAGGTTTGTATTAGTTTTCATCATCTAGAAAAAACTCCACAAACCAAGCCAAAAAACACATTTTCCTACACAATTGTTCCCTGAATAGTCGCACACTTTTGTGTGATTGTTTCCTAAACAGTTAAGCACTTCAATGCGATAGTTCGGTTAACAGACGCGCACATTAGCGCGACTGATCACTTAAACAATTTTGTTTCAACTGTGCAACTGAAACCTATATAGTCACTCACATATGTGCGATGTTTCATATAAAAGACACACACATGTGCACGATTGTCCTTCCAACAACCCTGTACATAAGTGCGTTTGTTATTCCGATAACTGCACCCAACCCTAACCCAAGATTGCACGATTGAAATTCAGATTCTCGCGCACATGTGCACTCAAGTGGTTGATACAACAACACATTATGCATGACTATATTAATTATGTCTGCAAACATATGCATGGGAACAAAAACATCCCCCGCATGACCCTGCTTCCCTAACCCTAAAAAGATCGTACGACCTCCAACCCCCCCCAAATCACACTTAACCTATGTAGGAGGTTTTGTTGTCTTACCTGGCTCTCTCACCACCTGAGTCTGGGCTCATATTCTCTTGCAAGGATCACCAATGTCCAATCTCACAACTCATAGATCCCCACAACTATGAGTACAAATGAGGTAGCAATGTGGGCCCCATGCCCATATATACACCTTTTTGCAAAACTTCCTCACTTCCATTTCAGAGCATTTGAGCTCCATTTCTTGCACTGTTCACACCTACAGGATCCAAACTTCCTCATCTTCACAATAGTACTCTTGGTTACTCATTTTAGTACAGAGCCTCGAGAGCCCCTTTTGACACCCCGGGTGTAGGTAAAGATCACCTATCCACATTTCATTATCAAGCAACTGTTATATATGTTTTATTTTTAGATATGTTTCACTTCAGGTATTTGGTTTGTATGTATAATTCGTCATCAACAACGTCCTTCACACCATCATCTATGGGATCCCTTTGGCCCCTTCAAGTATATATTCCAAACTGGCATGAATATTGCCCTTTGCTTACAGTTGTATTATCCAATCATACCCCCTGAAATTTATCCCTAGGGTCCCTATGGGTGGCTCTGCAACACCCTCACCTCCATCCATTCTGGTGATATCACCCGCTAGCCTTCCCCCCCACATGAGTTGTCCTACATGAGTTTTCCCTTAAAACACGTTGACCCTCATGCTGATTAATACCCCTTAGAATTGGGAGTCCTCATAGTTTTGCATCTCAAAGAATGAACCTCATACTTCTTCTCATCATTTTTTTATCCTACCCATTATGGATTCCCCCATCATATGGTTTTGGTTTTATTAGATGCACCTCTACATCACCATTTATCCTCCATTTCATCCACCACTACTTGCCCATCTACAATCTTATGCTCCATTCATCTACCTGGTACACAAACTATCCAATGGGGCCCCCACCCTCCACCAGTATTTACTTGTGACTTCACTGGCCAAGACATACTTCACTAGGGCACCTGTTTCTGTACATGTACTTTCAACCCCATTATTGATTGATTTGGTAATTGTATAAATCATCTTTCAATTCTAGCAAGTACAATATATTTTGGTCGTCGTAGTTGACGACGTTTTTTCTTGGCACACAACAAAACATGTCGTCCTTGGTTGGGGAATTTCACTTTCATCTCCACCTTTGCAAGACATTTGTACCTTGACCAAATTCCTTCCCATTGTAGACATCCATACCCCATATTTGGACCTATATTACATCTCATTGCAGTCTCACCCATTCATCACAGTTTTACCCCATATTTGGACCTATATTACATCTCATTGCAGTCTCACCCATTCATCACAGTTTTACCCCATATTTGGTCACCCCCTTGACACCAGATCATGTTTTACGTTTGCTTCCATCCATCCACACCCCCCAAACCAAGGGGCGTTCTTGTATTCCCTATATTCTAGACACCGTTCATGATTATTATCCCATTCACCGTCACCAATACAGTTTCTGACATCATTTTGATCAATCGATGTCAAGAAGATATTTGCTTCTTGCAGTCATGCCTCCTTCCCTATTGACATCAACACAAGGTTATAGGAAGGTGGCAATATCTTGGCTCTCATCCCTCCATTAATGAGTAGTCTCGGATGACACAAAAAGAGTCATGATTTCTTTTTGATGTCGTTGCCCCCCATAAAATTTGACTCCAACAAGTTCCATGTTACGATGGGTCTTACTATGTGATCGTTCCAGTTTTAAGTCATAGTCGAATACCTCTAAATATGATAGGTCATCAATGCCTATGAGTTGTTCATACCTCAATTCAGAGCCAGTTCATTCATAAAAATCATCAGCTGGTATTTTTGACGCCCCCGAGGGCACTGCAAATATCTACTCCATTAACAGTTTTAGTTACTTTTATCCCTTTATGGTTTCATGACATGAGCATGGGGCATGCCCACCTCATTTGTACAAAATTTTATTTTATGGAGAATACCTAATACAGATCTTTTTGTCTCCTCTCCCTCCAACAGATTGATCTCACTGTCCCTCACTACAAAGTTCTCTCACACTTTATACAATGACATCATCACCAAAAGAAATGATGATGTATTTTGGCTATACATATGCTCCTAACCTCACACATAAGGGGCATCTATTATTACCGAAACATTGCTCACCACAAACACAGACAATGGATGAACAATTAGCATAAGCACAACATACTACCAATAATTATGGAAGGATTACACTCAATTTGGAAAGATAAGCATAAAACTATACAAAGTGGTTACGAAGTTCTGCATGTATTCAACACTTTCAACACATGCACATCTGTGCGGTCTAACACGGAGTACAACATGCATAGTGCACAGATCGCGCGGCTAACAGACATAAAACTCGTGCAGATGCGAAAACAACACATTGATGATGTTGGCTAGGCCTCAACCACTTCTGGGATGGAGTGGATCTTCCCCATACCCAAAATTACCCCCAAATTGTGCCTTGGGATCACTGAAAGGGATGGGAGGTACCTCTAATGGCCTCCCATTCACATTTGAAACTAGTTTGGAAAAAATCTTTCCATCCTCCTATAAATAAAGGGCCATTGTATGCAAAAAATAAGAAGAAATTTGAGTATTGTTATGTCGTTCAATTTGTCTTTGAGAAGCCATCTTTCTCCTAGAAATCTTTGAGCATCCATAGCAAGTGTTGCACCTCTCTCCTCTTGAAAAGTTAAACTATCAATTCTTCACCATTGTATTTTCATTTTTTAGCCATTGTTAGAAGAGATAAATATTTGTATTTGGGGACTCAAGAGCCTTCCCAAGGAGTTAGAGGGGACTCATAAGTTCCCATATTTCTCCAAGGTGTTATCATTTCGAAGACCAATCTCATATGGTAGCTATTCCTTGTGTCTATTTCTTGCATCAATTTTAGTCGTTACATGCTTAGTTTAGTTTTATTTCCTTGTTTTTCATTTCTTGTTTTCTACTTAGTTGAGCCACTAATCAACTAACAAATTGTTGTGTTGTCTTGCTAGCCTAACTAGATAGTTAAGGGACCTCTTTTTGCTCACCCAAGTGGAAAAAATAACTCAACAGCTATAATCAGGGTTGACGGTTTACCCCATTTACCATCCATGGATCATGGGGAAGTACTTCGAGGGTTTTCTGTGAGGGTTTCCTTGGAAAAAAAATATAATAACACTAATACATATAATATAGTAACACATTAATAGATACTAAAAACTATAGGTATGACTCAAAGGCCATGACTTCAAATAGGTACATCTTGGATTATATTTATATGTAGACCCATTCAATGTAAAAGGTGTCAAGTATTATTCAAGTACAATTGGTTGTACAAGGAGATAATCCTCTCAAAGTGGTGAAGGAGTTTTCCCCCTCAAAGTGGCATAATTGTCTTATCAATATAATTATTACATTCAATTGTTGCATATTCTTATTATTTTGGATATTATATTAATTTTGGGCTATTAAGATCATAACAACATATCTGGCCTACTATAAAATTCTAAGCAAATTTGTTTTCTTTCATGAAAACAACAAACCAATAGTAGGAGTGTGCTTGCACTATGAGTTTCCCACTAAGCCAATCCATTGTACACATAAAGATGGATTATGGACTTGACATAACACTAGTATCAAAGCAGTGATATTTTTTACAATATGTATAACATTGTAATTAATATATAATTGTTTCTATTTATTTTTACATAAATTGCTAGTAGAGAAAAACATGAAATTGGCATTGAACACTTGTTTCTCTAAGGAAATATTGTTTAATATGATTATGGTATGTTTCATGGAGGCATTTGTTTCTTGGTTTGAATGTCGAAAATCCGTGCATGCTTTGAACCACATACCTACAACATTCCACATAACACATTAGCATAAGAAATAACAGTGTCCAAATCACCAACAATAACCATTTATCATTGTGATGGATTTAGAATAATGCTTTTCAAATTACAAGCAATAACATATCACTATGATAGATTTATATTCACTTAGTTGCAACTCCCACTGATATTTGAAATAGTTGATGAAATCAATTTTCTCAAAGAACTTTCCATAGAACTCTAGCAATGTGTTTGTGGCATCCTAAACTGACATTGAGGAATGCATTATGTTCCTCGGAGACTTTGACATTTCTATCTCTTTTTTACTGTCATGAATGTCATACCTAGTCAATTTTTTCAGCTAACAATGATGCACATGTAATATGCATAGAGATATCGAATAGTCAAACAAATCATTTTGGATGAATGTGAATGCACAATATTTAGGTGAACAGATGGAAACTAAATAAATATACAATGAAATGAAGGAAAGATAAATTAAGAGATCTGCACACCCTATCGCATGGATCTCTGTGAGATCATCATCCATAAGAAAGGATGAAGGTTTCCATGTGGGACAAAAAGTCAAAACATGTTGGAAAAAACACCTTGTTTCCCACTCTGCATTCTTTGATATGATCCAACATACAAGAATGCCATTTTAATGTGTGTCAAAAGCTAGAATGGTGTACTAAGGATACTTCCATGCATAATATTTAATGAAGACAATAATATAGATATATAGCGTCGACATGGTCAATAAGGTCCTTGGAAATAACCATTTCATGAATACATATTTCATAACAATAATTCCCTAGACAAGTATTTCATGAATTCAAATTACAGAACAATAACACCTATCTGGTAAATCAGACCACTAGAAACAAGTAGTTCTTGAATTCATTGTACATAATATAATGTCGCCCTAATAAATAAATCCCCTTGAATAATAATACCGAAGTAGATATTATGACCCCTAGAATTAAGCATTTCATGAATTCATATAACATAGCAATAAAATTGGTCTAGTAAACAAGTCTTCTATAAACAATATTTTCATGAATTCTTACCTCAAAAACTAATGTCGATGTGGTAAATAAGGTGAAAAAAAAACAAAATTCCTTGTATTTGTTTGTGCAAAATTTAGAATCCATCATAAGGATGTTGTTGTGCCCATGCCTAAAAATCTTCTCTACTTACCAACTCATCATTATACCTAACATGAATGGCTCCCATTTTAATAACACACCCACCTCACTAATTTCCACCCAATATTGGATGCTAACAAAGTCGTCATCATGAATCCAATATTGTGATTCATCAAGCTTGGTTTAGGATGTCTCTTTTAGTCGGGAATGCATCTCTCCCCAACAAGAAAATTGCCATGGGTTTTCTCTAATGCAATCATTTGAACATGCTTATTGTGTATCTCAGCTGGAGAAACACCAACAAAAAGGAGATACCCCACCCAATGTTTTACACATTACGATAATTGCATATGATGAATCCACCATTGGTGTGCAATTGTATGATTGATGCGACCATGGCAAGGAAAACCATTTTTGTTCACATGTGAAGACTAGACATAAACGATGAGCACCAAGTGCGGTCTATCTAGGATCATTCTATCTATGTAATGCAATTAGAATTCTCTCTTCCTCCTCTCTCGATTAGGATGGTTTTTTTTTCAAAGAATCATTAACAACATATCTATAATTTGTTAGGTTGTAAGAACACCATTTCCTAAAAACATAAAAGAACTTGTTAAATCTTGTCGTTGAAATGGCACAACATACAACATGGGTTCATACATAATAGATTAGAAGAACTGGGATTTAATATCTACCTTATAATGTTATCATAACATAAAAAGAAAATTATTTGTTGGTTTTCAAATTACAAAAACAAACCTTCCTAATATGTATCTCTCTATAATTTTGACATTGGCCACCATGACAAACAAAGAGAAACAAGTGTGATAATAAATATAATAACACTATATATAACATGGGTTCTCACAAATGTTGAGACTGAGAAAGAATAGATCTGGCATATATCTAGCTTTAACACCAATATGATGTAAATTGCATGCATTACATGAAAGGAGGAAAGTATAATGTTGGTATCTTATATTTATGAACACGTGCACACACGCACGTGAACACACACACGCACATCATTATAATTCCAGTGTAACTACATAAAATTGGTATCTCACATTTCCAAACATATTGACATATATCTCCATAACACTAGTATTTCATATTTCTGAACTTATTGACATATATCTCTATAACATTGGTGTAACGACAATGAATTAAAAAATATATGGAGTATACTTACTTGAAATATTGCAACAAATGCAAGGGTCGTGCATTCCTTGGATTCCTTATATTTATGCTGACACTGTACACAACCCTCAGTTTTGTCTTTGATACGATAAATAGATCCATTTTGTAGTCTAGATGACTTGGTTCTCTTTTTATTTGAATTTCTCAAGGCATTCAAATGGAATAACAATAGTTTGAGCATGAATGTGCCTACAATGAAATAACTCCCATGTTAATTATATGAAATCAATGGAACCTTCAGGGAGTTCCTTTGGCATCTATCCTAGTGATGTTTTTGGGAATTGACTCAGGTGGTTGTTCATCCATGAGTATTGTTGTAAGAAGAGACTAATACACACATATCTTCTATGCAAGTGGAGCTATTATTTCTAATTATGTCACAGTGATAATTGGAATAGTGAACAATGATGTTGAGAAAAAAGTCTTCTTATTTGACTTGATAAAACTATTTCTCAAAGAGTCTTCTTATTTAATCACTATTACTCAAATAGTTTTAATAGCATGCATACATCATTGTTTGGATTGAATAATTCAATTGTTGATATCATAGTTGGGGTTGCAAGGATAAACTGCACAAAGCAATCACAAAGTCTGTTAACCTAACATGTAATTGAAAGAACGAAAAAATCACTTACAAAAAGTCACTGCAAAACAATTACTTGCAATTTTTGTCTCACATGTAAGCCCACTCGTCTTGGTCTCAACATCTTGACTGCAGAAAAATTATCGAATTTCTTGTCATATCAACTATAGAAAGATCATCAACATTGTCGTCGTCTCCATCAAAAAACCTAATATGGCATGGTGCCTCTTGCAAACAAGTTTTATTCAACACCTATTCAATTAATATTTCAGCCCAAGTTTTTCTTTAGCATGAAATAGTTGAATTCTTTCATAAAGTTACATATGTATTCTTTCTCTACCATAGCTTCTCATTCAATGTTGTAATCTAGTATCCAAACATAACACCACACTATCCATTTTCATACTGAGTTTGGATCAATTCACATTGTTTTCCATTTTCAAGAGGCTTACCTACATAAGGTGTAGTTGGAAATGAAAGAGTAGCCACATCAAACCACATCCTAATTAGCACTCATCAAGGACGAGATTTATCATTGTCCTATAAAAGCAAGGTAAGATTCAAGTTTCTTTTTTTAAAATTAGCAAAGTGACCACAAAAGAGTAAGGATGATAATGTACTATTGGATTTTAAGTGTGTTAATGCTATTGACGAAAGTTTAGATTCTTGTGGTCAAAATGCACTTCATTTTTTGAATATGAAATCAGTTATGGTTAGCAATGATGTTTTAGTTTATCTTAATGTAATATTCAATTTAATTTAATGTATATAATGTTCACTTAAAATCAAAATTGGATTATCCCAATGTAAAAAATATACAGTATATAAAAACAAAAAGGAAAAAGTGTAAGAACATCCTAATGGATAATTATAAAAGAGAAAAAGAATCCCCAAAAAAAGAAAAATAAAAATCCATTGGAAATCACTATCCCAACTCAATTAGATGGGGAACAACGAAAAATTTCAAGAAGGAGGTTTCCTGAATGAAACTTGTTACTCTTGATAAGCACTTCTAACATTCAAGATCGTAAAGAAATGTGTGATGGGAATGAGGCCATGACAATGATTGGGTCTACAATGTTCCACAGATCTATCATGTGTGAACTTGGATGCTAGACATGGGACCTATTCCTACTAGTTTCAAAGGGCTAGGAGTAAGAGGTAATCAACCCGATACATGTCAATCTAGGGAACTAGTCTTTGGTAATCCATCGATGTATGATCCAGAATCAGATCCAGGAGGCTTCCATACCTAGAAAAGGCTCAAAAATGAAAGTTCTCATAATCGTCTGAAACCAATTCCATTGCGACCAACTCGTCACGCTGATTCCGACAGTATATTTACTTTCTCAAATGGGCTCCGTATGCGAGAGTTATCGTACTCTGACCGTTTTCTCAAACAGGCAAAAAGTCAACAGTGAAAAGGTGACGTGGCACTCTCTGGAGGTGACACGTGGCAGTGGTAGAAGTGACATGTGGCAGCAGACTGACTAAATAGTGACATGGACCTATAGCATGTCGACGCATGGCATCGAGGACAACAAATGATGGGATGCCACGTGGCCTAGACATGGGCTGCCACGTGGCACCCATTGGTTGGACATTAGGTTCATTTTACAAAAATCATTGAGGAATAGAAAGATTAGAAACCACGACCTCTCCCAATGAGCATAACACTTTTACAAAGGCCCTAATTGCCAACGCGACATAATAGTTCTTATGTAATGTAAGCCACTTTATTATAAATAAAGTGTGTGTATTATATGTGGGCGGAAAAGGGCTGGGGCTAAGCCCCATCCCATGGTTATATTATGGTGTATGACCATGAGGCAAAAAGGGCATGGGCCTGGTATAACCTCCCTTTCATTGTAGCCCATGGTTACATGTTCTGCGCCCCAAGAACCGGGAGCTATCCACAGATTTGCGCGCGGTGGTATAACCATAACCCATAGGTCCCATGGAACACGCCATAAATTCAAGAGCTAGCACCAAGAATGGGCCAGCGCTTGGCCAAATGTAGGTGCATGTGACCAAGAATATGGGGCGCACGCCCATTTTGGGGGATTTAGCCCAAATTATTATGCAAAGTGGGTTTTATTATAATGTTTTTGGATTTTAAATTGATTTTTGGCCTGTAATAAGAGGATTTGGCCATTATTGGGAGATATTGGGCTTTTTTTGAGCCCAGATTTTGGGAGGAAGTTGGCGATGGATAACCAACATCATATCTATAAAAACTAGGCCTGTTTGAGGCCATAAAGGACAGTCAAAGTAGAGTTATGCTAAAGGGAAGCCAAGCCAAAACCATTTTTTATGCAGGGAAGTTGTTCAGGAGCAGACGCTTGCGGGCCATTTCTGGGAGCTCCGGTCATCCGTTTTGCGTGTCATTTCTTCTGCTAGGTTCTAGAGATCTGGAAGAACATGACCATATCATTCTTGTATCCTAATGACATTGTTGTGATGTACTTTTTGATCTTTGAACAGAAATAAAGAAGCCTCCCCCACTGAGACAAAGGCCCAGAGACGTAGGCAATTTTGTGCCGAATTTCGTTATCACTTCTCTTGTTATGGTTTGTTTTTCTTATTGCTTCAGTTTAGATATGTATTTTGTATTATGGTTGTGATATATTCTCTCATCTTCATCCTTTTTCCTTAAGCTTCCTGAATGGTTAATTAAACGCATGCATAATTAACTCAACCACAGTCATTAAAAGATCTTTTCGGATCAATGTAGCCCATTGATGAAGGTCAAACATCCCTTAGAAGAAAAGTTCTAGGCATCTTTGGTCCTCATTGTTGAATTTTTGGATTTTCAAACTTGATAATTATTGCCTTATGATTTAAATGCTATTGTTATCATAGAATAATTACACACTGAAAATATCAACAAGACTTAGCGAACTTGATGAGAGGTTATTGTAAGTAAATATTATATGAGATGATTTATTAAAATTGAGGGCCCGATATATATACTTGGGCGATAGTGCATTTTAATTTAATGGAAATGTCTTTTTTTTTTTATGCTGGCAGAATCGGCAACTGGGCCGGTCTCGTACTCGCGTGACACGGGGTCGATTCCGACCGCTACCACTATAACCTCCAGGTGCCATACGTATGCCCCTTCCGCAGGCACGGGTAAGTCGGGGGGATTTGAACTTGGAACCTCATCGTA
>ML869470.1:8513-20463 GCA_009831015.1 Picea engelmannii | reverse complement strand
GACTATTCACCGTGGAACTAGGCCGAATTAATCAAGAAGTCACAAAAATTCAAAAACCGAGCATCTGTGTATGTGTAGTCATGCTGGAGATTAAAACGAGCATCTGGAGAAGACAACCGAGCATCTGTGTGTGAAGTCGTACTGGAGGGAAAAAAAGGGTTAAATCATTTAGTACGGGCTCATTTTCAATAATTATTCCCACCATCACAAGGTGTCGTCGTGTTGTTCAGGAGGACATTGGGACATTGAAATCTGAAATCGTGATTCACATTCAAATCCAACGGTCGCAAACATTAAAACCAGAGTGAAGGTCGTGACTAGTCAATGCAATAAATTCGGGTTGATACAGATTAAGGGAACCTATCTGCCAAAAAACAATCTTTGTGAAACCCGTGAGGTGAAATATAATAACTCGTCGATTCCGGGAGGTGATACAATACAAACTTGAAGGATTAAACAAAATTATTTTATTGGGGAAATATACAGTTGGCCAGTATTGAGTGCTTATAATATAAGTCAATTAAGTTAAAAAAAAACGTGTAGTAAAACTCTACGGTCAATTGTGGACCGGTTCGTATTTGCTGGGTATAACTGTCAAAACCTTTAATCACTGACAAAAGAAATAAAGTCGGCACGAATCATCTATTTGACGGGACAAAGCACCAATTGGTAATGCCACCTTCAAGATCATCGCGACTTTTGGCAATTGATTAGCTAAGTTACAAACATATTTCAAAACCATCGCCATTGTATTTTGTGAAGGATATTTTACCAACCCAATTGCCTCAGAAGCCACTTGGCTAGGTAAAGTCACGACCTTCAACAAGTCAACCATCGGTCAAAACACTCGGGATAATAACGTCGCCATTTGAAATCTAGGGAATTGCAACGTTATATCAACTAAATATAATAAAAAGGAGTTGGGCTTATTATATGAGTGAATACAAGCATCTAATAAAGGACGGAAAATTAAAGGAAACTTCAAAATATTCAAGTTCAAAAAATATATATTTATATAAAATATAAATTATATTTATATTTATATAAAATATAAAATATAAAATCATATATATATATATTAGAAGAAATTTTAAAAAAGGTCAATTTAGAAGAAAGAACTATTTCAAAAATTGTGAAGACGATAGTAAAGAGTTACAAGGAATTACAAGGGATCTAGTTTAAATTATCAAAGAGGTATATAACCTCCATAATCAAAGTATTATTTACCGTAAATTTGCAACGAAAACAAAATGGAGTCTAAAATGACGAATGTAAGATTTTCTTATGAAGAATGTTGCATTTCAACTTACGGGTTATTTACATTAAAGGGGATTATTCAAGGAAGAGAGGTTAACATCGTTATCAACATGACCCAGTATGAGAATTCTATTTATATTAATTTGGCGAATCAATTATTTATTTCAGAGTATAACATAAGTGAAAAGACAAATATTTTTTGCAAGAGACAATATGAAATTAAAAACTTGCAAGTAACAATTGATGATTATGAATATATATCTCAATTCAATGTTACAACTATGTTTCAAGAAGAGATTGACATCATTCTTGGGTTACGTTGGTTAACAAAACTAGGTACCTTCATTTTAAACATGGAAAAAAAGTTTGTGACTTTTCCCTATAAAAAGAAGATGATGACACTTCAAGACATTACTATGAGGTCAAAATCGATAACACCTTCATCAAAAGACTTTAAAGATATCTCGAAGGTGATCCCTCCAGATAATCAGACCTTGATATCAAAGATGCAAAAAGAATATGATGATGTTATTGCTGATAAAAACCAAGAAATATCTCGCTTAAAAAATCATAGTAAAAAACTACTTACTCAAATTAAGAAGTCAAGGGATACAAAACAATGTGTCCAGGAGTTAGAGCAAGAGAATCAAGATCTCGGGAAGAAATTATCAGGAAAGGATGAAGAAGCTTCTCGTTTGAAGAACCTTAATAAAAAATTGCTTGAACAAATTAAAAAGATGAAAGATGAAAAGCCAGAGAATCGAAATATTATAAATAAAGTCGACAAATCAGAAGATGAAGAAGAACTTTCACGCCTAAGGGTTCATAATCAAAATTTACTAACACAAATTAAAAGACTTAAGCATGATAAAATGTCTTTACAAGAAGAGCTAGATCGCAAAACATCAATAGTCGATAAAGAGACAATGACTGAACCTAGGGAGCTAGAGAAGTCTTTAGATGATACGAATCCAACTAATGTAAAGAGGTCTTCAAATGTCAAAGTAGAAACAATCCAGGGGTATGAAGAAAACTCAATTCCAAAAGTTAATCAAGAAAAAGCTACAAGTATACGAAGTAAAGATCAAGTTGCRAGGATGCCTTATCGACATCCTAATCACAAAAGTCGATACTTCAGCCAATCAATGTATCAACAGAAACAAATAACCGCTATGTCGAAGAATATTACTTCCACTACAAGTGCGGGTCAAAATAGAAGCTATCATGGGAGTAGAAATGTATCAAGTTCTTTCCAAGAACCCTATAAAAACCCAAATTCGCAGAAGATCGAATTAGGATGGGCAGACTCTTTGACAATTCTATAGTTCTGCTCAGCGCTTAGAAGATCCTATTGTCTCAAGTCCTCAACGATTACTAACTGAAGAATGAAGAATTAGGAGGCAATAATTACAAGCTAGAGCAAGCGATAAGTCTTCCATAGAGTATGCTTTGAGGACAAAGCATTTTTAAGGGGAAGGCAATGTTATGACCATAAATATACATATAAATAAGAGATAAATAGATAATGATTAAATAATAAATTAATGACTAATAGTTAGTAATAATGAAAAGACATGTCTCAAAGGACATGACTATTAGTAAGGGCACCCCTGTGTGGGTATATAAGTGAGCCCTATTCACATTGTATACATATCATCTATCATTCAATTATATTTACCATCCTTAATGGATTATTGTGTATTATCCTATTTATATTGGATATTTTTTGTATGAACAATATTTGTTCATCACAAGCGGTATCTTGTTGATTTTATTAGATGAAATCTAGGCTCTCGTCCTGGGATAATGGCCCACCTAAGGACAATACAAATCAACAAATAGCCTAGCCTAACACACCTGCCTGCTATTTCTTTGCTGCCCCTTTGCTCCTTTCCTCGGACCCTGCCCCTGCACACTTGGATGAAAGTCCTTCTCCACCCAATCAATGAGATCTCACTTACTCATTCTGTCTGTGTCTTCTCCTCTCACATAGGCTACCTTTTATAGTCTTGAGTTTACCCTAAATCCAAAACCCTAGATCTCCAAAGTGATCAAAAGCTGAGATTAAATATCACCTTCACTTTATGATCTAATGGCTAGGATTTAATTTAATTCACTATTGCCAAATACTTAGGCATTTAATTAAATTAAAATCACATTAATTACAAAAGTACATTCACTTTAATAATCACTTAACTAAAGTGAATCTTCTAAGTCCTGAGAGGCATTAAGGACGACTTCCACATGTTAGACACACAACCGATGTGGAAGTCCTGTCCGATGCTACAAACATCAACATATTGAAGTTGTTCTAGACACTAGTTCCACATCTTAATTACTGAAAGACTGGTATGAAATGAAATCCCTAGATAATGGACAATCACCCTAGGCTTGACCCAATTCTATAAAGACGGGATCAAAGCTGGTGGATCATCAAGCCCAACCACTCAATAGTAGGTTTTACATTCACTAACAATTGCCCCAAAATCACTGCAAAAATTATACAAGCAACCTCTACTATGTACTAATTTTGTGTTTCTTTAATAAATTTTGCTATAAATAGTGGTCAGACTCATTGCTGAATGCTTCACTCTTCCTTGATATATTTAAGTATTGGGTTTAAATGTCATACATCATGGTTATATAAAAAATTGTGGAATCATAACTAGATTCTTTGCTTCTTTTGGGAGGAGCTCAGCCTAGAATGATAGGAGAGATGCATCTGATTCATTTGGAGTAACTTGACTGCCCCCCTAGAATTGCACAAGATCCCCCCATAGCTTTAAGTACTTCACATTATTAGACAGCTTTCAAGATAGTTTATAGTGATAAATGGGGAAATTATCGTTGACATCTATATCACTTGGACATTTTCTATCTCACAGCCACATAATTCATTTGTTTTATGCTTTTTCTATATTCCTTGTAACTTTGTATCTAGCTCAGACATGCGTCAAACACTTCTTTGAGGTGATAGGCATGATAGATTTAGCAGTTCTATTGACTGCATTTCCATCATCTATGGACAGTGGTATTTCTCTTTCTCCTGCCAATTTGGGATGTTTTGTATTTTGGCTTCATCCCTTCCAGTTGAAGTTCTGTAAGAGTTATGTTGTTCCCCCAAAACTAAGAACATTGTAGTTTGGTTGCTATCATTTTCTTTCTATATGGATGACTGTTTTTCATGAGAGCAATTAACACATCTGGAGGATTTTATGGCAGATTTTATCCGGGGACTGCAGATGCACTTAGGTTTGCAAGCTCGACAGTATATATTGTCACAACTAAACAGGTAATCTCTCTCAGATTATGACTGAAATGTTAGAAATTGAAGCTTGTATGAAGTTTGTAGTTTTTTACATTCCAATGCAAACTCCTTTTACTTCATGTATGACATTAGCAAGGCATGATCTATTTTGTAGGTTCAGTCTAGAGATGAATATTCAGAAGGTCAGCCTGGAAATAACTTGGAAGAATGTAGTGTCATCTCAGGTCTGAGTCGCTGTCATAAGCATGCATGCATGACTTATGGTAGGGTGCTCTGCAGGATAATGGATGTAGCATTGAAGCTTGTGTGAAATTTATAGTTTTTCACAATCCAATGCGATCTCCTTTGACTTCATGTATGACATTAGCAAGGCATGATCTATTTTTTAGGTTCAGTCTGAGAGATGGATATTTAGAAGGTCAGCCTGGAAATGACTCCTTGGAAGAATGTAGTGTTATCTCAGGTCTGAGTCACTGTCATAAACATGCATGCATGCCTTATGGTGGGGTACCCTGCAGGATAATGGATGTAGCCCAAAGTGAAATTGAAATACTTGACTCTGATCATTAAATGCTAGATCCTTAGAAAGCTAGCTTAGTGAATTTAAAGGAATGCTGTTAACCATATTATTATCAATATATTTGAGAAGCATTTCCATGTAAGCTAAGTCACCTGAGACGAAGACACGAGACACGGGAATACAAGTATCCGATACGGACACGGCGACCCTCGAAATCAGGACATGGAGGACACGTTATATATATATATATATATATATATATATATATATATAAGTTAAAAATTACCGAAATAGACAAAATATTGATAGATCATAGTAGATATTGATAGATCATAGTCTAAATCCTGAGCATAGGCACCCATCCAAACTCAGCCAGAGGACATATATCTTAAAGTTGAATGTCTTCCTTGTTTTCAAGTGCTGTGCAAATGGTGTTACTGTTTACATGAGTGAAATGAGTGTTACTGTTACATGTCTTGACCACTTACTTGTGAACTGGGCGATGGTTGTTGTTCGTTGGGCGATGGTTGTTGGCTGCCAGGCTGCGATATCCCATAGTGAAGAAAACCGATAGCTGAAATGATGAAATCCGACTTCCTCCACGGGCATATAAAATAATGAAACAACTAAAAGACAAGAACAAAACCCTTTTTAACCTCCCGCGGCCTGCTTTTCAAAGGACACATGTCATAAAATTGGGACACGTTCTTAGAATGGTGTCCGACATGTTTTTCTGAAGTGTCATTACCTCATGACATGGGTTGAAGTGGTGTCTGACACGTACCGTAGCGTGTCATCACAATGACACCGCGGATACAGACACTTGGCCAATAAGGGATGTGTCAGGTGACTTAGCATGTAAGTAAATCACTTTAATAGTGAAACTGTTATAAATTCTGTTTTTTCTTATGTGAAACCTATATCAAATTCATTCTAATGAAAAAGTGAACAAGGTAGCCAATTTGTAGCTTCTAGGCTGGGGAGTGGGGTTGTAGTTATACTGTAGAATTGCACAAGACGATCAAAACCTAAGTTGCACGAAACGGGGAAACGTCTGGAAGTTTCCGAAACGGAGATGTCAGGAAATGCGACCCTCCAAAAATGGAAACGTTAGGGAAAACACCATATATATATATATATATACACAAAGAATGATACATATAAATGAAATTTTAGAAGGAAAACCATGTCTATATTAACATGAAAGGACATGTAGCACACAATTATTGGAGTAAGCCTTGCATGAGGACACTTGGATACAACCATGTAATAGGAGCATTGGACTAACATCTTGTTATAGAGTGCACCATCCTAGAGGAGAGGCATTAAACCCTAGGAGAATCATTCCTAAAGAGCGTTTCATCATGGGGGTTGGATAAACTCTAGTATGACACTTGCACATTGATGAGCCACGGAATTACCATCATTTGACATCTTCTTTTCCTTCTTTTTTAACCCTTTATCATTTACATATAACCCTATCTTATCCATTTTAATGCCCATATGAGTGATTTAGGCTCAAGATGTTTTCTAATTGCATTTCTTAATATTTCATTGGATTTTTGATTAACATTAGGGGAAGTAGCGTGTTTTGTATTTACTTTTGAAGTGGCAGCTCATGTGTGGACAAGTCATTACAGGGTTTTGCTTTAAAGGTTCACATATTCTTCAAATCAGGGTCATTGGACATCCATTGCCACAGATTCAGAGTCATTAAATGCTGATACTGTTGTGAGGTTCTCATGTTTCCAAATCAACCTGCTGTAGAATCCTTGTAGTTGCCTGCTGCAGAATCCCTGTAGCTACCTGCTGCGGAATCCCTGTAGCCACTTTCTATAGAATCGGGCATATAACGACTTAGAACCACTTATATATATATATATGTGTGTGTGTGTGTGTGTGTGTGTGTGTGTGTGTGATTCACAACAAGTTAAGATGACCATGTCTACAAAGATGCAAGCATTAGGTTCCCTGAGTCACGACAAAGATTTCAAAGCAACAAAGGGTATTTTGAGAAGTTATATTATAATATAAAGTACCCTCAACATGATTCGTGGGCTAACAAAGGTTGTGGCATCCAAAGTGTGAAGATTCCAAGTCCAATTTGCACGTGATATACATAAAATAAATTCTAAATACCTTCACACATATCCGTGAGCTCACTCAGCATCAAAGCACGTGATGTTTCCAGGAATAGCATACTAATACACTTGCATATAACAGTTCAACCAATTCAACCATAAATCCGTAGAATCTGGAAGAGAGCCGACATCCTATTGGCCAACAATGGGTGCACTGATAACTGCTGTGCCAACTCTGCATATGAACCAATCAAAGCATTGTGGCATCTTTTAATTAGTTTTATTGTTGAACTGATACTCAGACTTTCTAGGGGCCTGTCGCTCCATCTATGGAGCGGACATGCCCCCTCTATTTGTATATATGTGTGTGCTGCTCATGAGAGCGGAAGGAAGTAATTGGAGAGTACATGCGCACTCTATTCTGTTGTAAACTCTGTTAATTTCAGACTTTGATAAATAGATTGCTGCTGGTTATGAGTAATATTCCCCTATAAATTGCTTCCTTGGTGAATTCGTGAGCTTAGGCACAGGCCGAGTCTTGAGGGGGCCCACTCAAGGTAAGGCATTGTGCTGCTGTTTAATTTTCTGCACATAGTAGTTGTTAGTTTCAGTTCTGATTTTGCATAGAGTTTTCATTAATTCCATTCTGTCTTAGAAGTATGCTGTAGGATGGTCCCATGCTGCATAATGGCCACCTGTAACATGTTGCAGAATGATGAATAGAGTACGATAGGGCTTGGATTTCTACAGATTATTGATTTCCTCATTCCTCTTTATTAGTATTAAGCTTATATGCTAAATCTGGGTATGCATTTAAATCTGCAGCAATATTTGAAATATCGGTGATAAAGTGTGGATTTGGAAACAAATGATCTGTCAGTTAATTTTAATATTCCAGCTAAACATAATTTTATTTTCTAGAGTGTGTGATAAGTAGTTTCCTTTTCTTTTATTATGTGTGCTGCAAAGTCACTTTATCTATGATCCCACGAGGTGAATACATGAGGGTATAGGGTTATGAGAGCTCAGAGACCTTATCCTGAGAGGTACCACCAGCTGGGATAGGGGTTATAACGCTGTGACTTTATCCTTTTATGCTTTTCTTCGATTTATGCATAGTTTAGTTTAGTTGGTCCTTTCCGATAGCTTGGTGAAAGTTCTTACATTAATGGTTTAACTATCTTAACATGTATTCATAGGCTCTGTTCCTCTTAGTCGACAATGGATCTTGTCTCCTCGTATCATTATCTTTTAGCTTTAACATTATCAATCTGTTGTTGTACACATCATGTAGTTTTACTCTCCATTTTAATTATCTATACAGATGTCTTAATAGGCAGGTGTAAAATATACGTTTAGCAGAATCAGATGTTATAATCTTTAAAAACTAGGGTGCAGAAATTAAACAATTTTAGTCGATGCAAATCTCATTGCAAATGAGAAAATGAATTTCCTTTTTTTATTATTATAATAGGGACTCTTCAAGCCTATCTTTTCTAGAATTTGAGAAAATGATTTCCTTTTTACTTAATGAAATTGTCCCTGGGAAAATCTGAAGTAAGAAACGAATGGCATCTCTTTAACTGCATTGTTTAAATGGCAGGGAAATGAGTCAACATAAATGTTTTGTGCTGGGGTGATTTTGAATCATTGTAGAAATTATGAATAAATTACAATAAAATTTTCATAAACAAGAAACTTACTTTTGCTTTTGTTATAGGATTGAGGGCAAACAGTTGAAGAGGAAACTCATATAAATGCATTTGAAAGATTCAACTATGATTTTGTAGATACCATTTGATTAGAATTAAATGAAGGGAACACATTTCAATGAAAGAGGGTAGGGTGACTCTCGATGTTTAAGTTATCTATTTCACACAGCCTTGGCTGTTAAAATGTCCTTCAAGATATTGAGAACTAACGTGTTCTGATTGTTTTTGAGTTTTAAGTATGACTAAATGTAACAGTTTTACATTCATAAGGATTTCCTTAATTTTTTACATCTCCTTCTTTGTATGACTTCTTTACAGGCTAGGTTTGCAGAGGCTCTTCTGCAGAAACTGGCTGGAGTGAGTATTCCGCCTGATAGGATCTATGGTCTAGGAACAGGGTGAGTTATTCTTTTACAACATTGCCATGCCCAATGCAAGACTTGGTAAGGCTTTTACTTCCTTTAATTTTGCATGGTATTCTTGCAAAAATGACTTTATCTTGTGAGAAAGAGTCACTACTTACGACTCAAGTGGCCTATTTTTTCAAGTTTCAGACCAAAGGTTGAGGTGCTGAAGGAACTTCAAAACAAACCTGAACATTCTGAGCTGACACTGCAGTATGATTTCCTATCATCTAATTCTTGTTACCTTACCAGTTCTTCGCCTTTTTGTTTATATTTTTAATGGAAGACATTCATTGTACAATGTACACAAATTATTGTTCATTAGTTAGAGTGAGAAATACAAAAGTTGGCAAATAGAGAAGTCTTACCAAAATAGTTACTATTGTGGTTGAGATTTCTATAGTGACGAGTACTTTTTAGCTTATATCAATTTGTAATGATTAAACATGTCAAGATTCTACTGAAACAGTTTTGTGGAGGATAGGCTTGCAACTCTGAAGAATGTGATTAAGGAACCACAGCTGGATAAATGGAACCTCTATCTTGGTATATATTTTGGATTTATACTATATAGATTCATTAGGTCTTATGCCAAAATGTGCTACTTATACTTAACGTAGACTTCAGAGTTGAAGGTTTGCTGAGCTTCTTTGATGATTTCTTTCCTTTTCCATTTCACATGTGCAGGCACATGGGGTTACAATACTCCGAGTGAACGGGAGGAAGCAAATACATTTTCTCGCATCAATCTTGTGGATCTCCCAGACTTCTGTGCAAAACTGAAGTAAAATACGATCACCCAGATTAAAAGAAGTTAGAACTACATATTTGTCTGGTTTAAAATTGCATGACTTCAAACTATTGAATTATTAAACTCTCTTTAAATGGAAGTCATCTTTAAAATTTTGATATCTACATAGAAATGGCCAGTTCATTAACATGCCTTACTGCTAATCCATTTGCATTTGATCATCTATTTATACAGTATTTGTAATAATCCTGTTTTGTCCATTTCAAGCTGTGAAATTTCTCTAAACCCAGCACATAAACCAATTTATTTTCATTTTAAACTGATTTTGCTAAGTTATTTCCACAACAAATAATTATGCACATCAGAATATTAACCAGGAACTTAACAGTAGAATATAACAGCAATCACATCACATGTGCACAAATATTTTTCGACAATAGTCCCTGGAAAAACACTGGAGGGAAAACCAGTGCAGCAGATTTGGAGATTTTATTATTCATCAGGGAAATATAGAGATCTTCTTACAGAAAATCAGCCACCACAAAATACTGAGCCAAACCTCAGCAAAATGCCTCCAAGATGAAGTATGGCCCCTCTCTCAACCTCTAGAACCCTAGTGCTTCAGCAAAACCCTGCACAAGTGCCTTTGCGTGAGTCGTACAGTCCTTGCGTCACCCTCTACGGCTCTTCTGTGTGGCTGGTAGATATGGCCTCTGCTTGACCCTGTGTTAGAATTTGAGAAGAAATGCAGAACAGAAATGTCTTTTTAAAAGTTCAGTTAGAGGAACAGCTAAATCTCATCCTTAGAACAGTAAATCAAACTTCTGAGTATGCACAATATTCTGATCTGACCTGATAATCAAAACTATTTCTTAGTAAGTAGACATCAGAAGATTAGATCTGAACTGCTAGTTCTGATATAGACATATTCAATCATGGGTCTGTAACAGATCTAACTAAGGGACAAATCAAATTATTAGATCTGATATAAAGCTCAAAGAACAGACCTAATCATTAGAGAAGATATTCAGCCATGGATCTGAAACAGATCTAACTAAAACAATCTAATTAGTAGATCTGATATAAATCTTATCACAAGAAAACTTCAGATTCAAATTCATACAGAACCAAGCTTCAGAGTTAAGGAACATACAGATCTAAGGAAAGATAGATTACAGAACAGTGATTAACTTCAGAAATTAAAGAACAAGGCAGATCTAGATGATAGTAAACTGAATAGGTCACTTACCTTGTAGTCTTACCTCTGTAGGAGTTCATGCCACACACTAGAGATATAGAGCCACTTGTAATTATGCTCAGAGAAAGTTCAGGATCATAGATCTACCATGTAGGTTAGATCTCTTTCCAAGAAATGAAATAGACTTACTTGCCACCAGGGGTAGAGAAATCACTTGAGCACTACACAGAGATTTCTGTGATTAAACCCTCACACACACATCAGTTTCTAACCCTCATACAAGAAGAGGTAGCAAGGGGGTTACGGCCAGCTTAGAAGGGGCTGCGGCTCAATAGTTAGGGGCCAGATCTATGCTTGTAGGAGTCACAGCTCCTAGAGAGATCACGGTGTAAGCAGATCTGCACTTGAGGAAGGTGACGGCAGCTTCTTGGAGGGACGGTAGTGACACTCTTCAGCACACAGGTATACACAGCTTGGAACAACCCTGGAAATGCAGCTTAAGTAACCCCTTTTTCATCACCAGACAGGGAGCAGACACATATAGTTACCAAACTGAACAGCTGGCTGGAAGGAGGGCCGAACCACGGGAAAAACTCAGTCACTAGCAAGGAGAGATCCACCCTCTTTAATGATAATAAGAGTGAGTTTGAAGGGTAGAGGGTAGGCCTTTATTTATAGTTTAGGCTAGGGCAAAAATAAGGGTAATAGTAAATAAATTAAAAATAAAAATAACATGTTTTAATTAATATAAATATTAAT
>WSFP011442442.1:0-20463 GCA_009831015.1 Picea engelmannii | reverse complement strand
GAGATGATGAAAGGCTTGAAGATGAGTCGTGTGAAAGGATGAATGGTTGCCAAGTGTTGTGTACCTGCAAAACAATGTTAGACCTACCCAAAACAAGACAAATGATAGATATAAAATCCTTAAACCAAAGGGAATCAAGCAAGAACTCTTGTTGTACCAAATTGCAGTAGTATGGAAATATATATCGGAAATAAATGATGTCAATAGCTGCAAATTTAACTATCCAAAATCTAATACAAGATATCAGAAATAAAGCTAGCAATGACTAGTCAAACTTCAAATGATTAAAACAAGACTTTGGTGATGATTAGTGGTTGTTATGTGATGTTGTTATCAAGTTTTTATGACAGACAAGTGGTTATAGCAAACAATTTCTACAATATCAAGATCTAACCACATAAATCAACAAGTAAACCATACAAATGATAGCCAATAATTAGTAGAGAAATAATCTAGGTTCACAAGTAAAATTCAATGGTAGAATAGTGAGCAAAGATTGAAAGAAAATGTGTTTTTTGCAGTCCTAATGGTTGTAGCATTAATTTGTAACATAATAGAGAATTAGTTGGCTAAACAAGATGCCCTTAGGGAACAAGAATGCTTATAACATATAGAAAATAATCCAACTTGAACAATTGCAATATCTTGTAAATTCATGTATACCAATGCAAGAATATTATATCTCCAATGCAAATTAGACTAGTGCCAAATCAATTGGGTTATGGAGTATATTTTGTAAGATATATTTTTGTTACTTCTCTAGGGGTGTAAGCCCTTTTACTCGCTAGAACAAACAAAACTAGCAAGGTAAATCTAGGAGGGTGTATGCCCTTTTACTCCTCCTAGCAACCTTTGCAAAAATATAGCTTATTAAAAGATAACAAGGTAGACTTGATGGAGGGTGTATGCCCTTATACTCCTCCAAGGGTAGAGATAAATCAATGCTTGAAACAAGAAGAAACCAAACAATAAATGTAGAAATTCCTTACCAATTTCAAGAATAACATGAAGAAACCCTTATTTAACGAGTATATTCCACCAAAAAACCAAGAACAAGCCTTCCAAGATATAGCGCCTTAGTTATATTCACCAATAGACAAAGTACTAGCATCCAAGAGACATTCAAGAGAGAGAGAGAGAGCAAAATTCCCAGGTAGGGCGAAAATTTCAGCCATGTAATATGTAATTCTCAAGTGAGTTGTGTTGAAAATGAAAAAATACAAGACCTTTATTTACACGAGGTCTTGTAAAACCAATTTGTCCACTTATCTAAAGTCAATCACGAATTAGGGAGACCAAACTCCTCTATTTTCCTTTTACAATTCAAAATTACAAAATCATAAAGCAAATTTCCCCTTTTATGGGTGACGTCAGGTGCTAAAGGGTGACACTAAGCCTCTAGGAGAGACATTTTTCCTTGGGATGAAGAATGTTGGGCCTCCAAACGCCATATGCCATGCCACCAAGTGCTCTAATGCATGCCAAGTCTCTCTCTCTCTCCATCAAACCATGTCACATCACCATCATCCATGAGAGACCCCATCAAAACCCTAGCCCTCATGTGATGTCTAGGGCATAGAAGGTGACATTTTGAGCCTTCCAAGGCCAATGTTGGGGTGAAAAAGGCTAGAACATGCTCATCTCATGGTGTCCAACATCCTTCAAAGGAAACGTTCATATTCCCATGTGTCCAAGGAGAGAAGGCGCATCATCCAACATGTGGGCTTCATGGCCCAATGAAGGTCCAAGTGACCTAGTGCCTCCATGAAAAAGACTTCCACCTATCAAAGTTATGTAAAGACAAACAGATTTTCCCTACAAGAGTCTACAATTCACACATATCATGCCAATTAATCCATATCTAATAAAAGAACCACCCAAACATGTGCATCAAATCCCCCCTTTTCAAAATAAACAAATGCTCAAAGATCTTATGCAACTTGCCAAATTTAAATATGGGAGAGTTGTCATGATGCAAGTCAAGGAGTTTTTCCCAAGAATACTCTTTATAAGTCATGTAAGAAAGTGTGAAGTGGATGGAGGTGTAACTTTTGGGCATGGGGTTTCATGACATACAAGGGCTCATATTGTCTCATTTATGGGCTCCTTTGTTGAGGGTATGTTTGCTCTTCAATTACCAACTATTTAGGTGTTTATTTTCCCATACCCCTTTTTAGTCATCTTTCCAATCATTGCTTTCATTTATTTATAATTTTCTAGTCCCCTTTATAAGGTTTCAAGCTTTAGCATTTGCAATTTGGGACTGGGGTGAGCATTGAGTAGGTAGAGCTCAAGTTGGACCATTTTTTTATGGTCCTTATTTGTTGTGTTCACTTTCTTTTCAGTGTTAGTTTCTTATTTTTTTGTAGCAGTTGTTATCTTCCTCCGGGCCGTCAACCCATGTTCCCATGAAATGAGGTACAATCCCTTCTTGGGTCAGTAATGCCCGAAAACCCAAAAGATGAGGAAACAAAGGAAAATGAGTGTGGAAAATTATAAGAATGGATGGGAGTAGTACGATGACTCTTCAAGGATACCCCCCAGTAGCAACCCTATCCCCGAGGGTGACCCACTTGCTAGGACAACATGTCAACCACCAAGGTGAAATGAGGAAAAAGGCATAATTCTCAAGCAAACATTTTCAATGTCAAGAAAGGACCATTTGCAACATGTTCAAATGCTTCATTTATTAGAACGACACTTACCACAATACCGGACTTGTTACCTCATGGAGCAAGACCTGCTATCCTCTGTGAGCCAAGCTAGGTGTGGTGGATGTAGTTACCATCGATCAGGTGGTAATTTGTGGTGAGTGAAGGGATCTGCCTATTGATCTGCCTCTCAGTACTCCATATCTGCAACATACTGGCCTCAAGACATCATCTCCTTAGTTATCCCTAGGAATGGGGGATAACATGACCATTGGATCTCCTTTTTATGAAATTTATCTGTTGGGTTTAGGGTTGTGGAAGGTCATATGAGAGATATGTGATGTGCTAGTATTTTGGCCCGTTTCCTATGGGGTTTTATCATTGTCTTCCCTAATCGAGACTCTAGTCTCCATACATAGAACTGCACATTTTGACATTCGATGAGAGTGTGCTACCATTCTCTTTGGTGGGTAAGGTTACGGATAACATAGAAAACATATTTAGAAACCCACCATGGTTCACATCAGTTTTCTCGTCGGAATCATTGTTTTCTTCATCTTCTTCTTCATATTCCCAATTGAATTTAGAGTCTTCATATTCATCTTGATTTTCTCAATTGGATTCAAAATCTTCATCTTCTAAGTTGTTGGAAGCTGTCATTATTTTTTCTCGTTGATCCAGGGAGAAATTTGATTTAAAAATAACCTCCATTTTGTTGACCGAGATGACGACCCCTCTAGGATCTTTGTTGTCATATTTTGGTAATTCTTTTTTTAATTTTTTATAATCTCTATCTTGATACCTTGAATTATGCATATTGCCTGAAAAAATTATTTCGGGTGCTTCTTGATGTCTCTAATCACTTGTATTTTGTGATTCTGACTTTGTGGTAGTCTTCAGTAGGCTGAGGATTCTACAAATAATGTGTCTGCCCTTTCGGTTAGTTGGTCAATTCTTTCATTCTTATTATTAAACATCCTCGTTGCATCCTTGTCGTCATTTTTTTATTTTTAATAGGGTGTGCCGTCGTTTCTCAAACTTCTCTATTAACCTATCAAATTTGTCTTATTTTTCTATTAATTTATCGATTTTATCTTTTAATTATTTGTGCTTTTGCTAACTCTTTTTGTCATTCTCCTAACTCTTTTTATCCCTTCTCGACATTACCAAGATGATGTCTTATACTATTCACTTCATGTCTACACTCGTTTAGATCCACATGTAACTCATCATTGTTAACCATCTTAGGGTTAGCCTTTTTCATTGTAGAAACCACTTTTAATTCACTTTGTAAAAGGTATATAAAATTTTGACTTTTTATATAATGTGTATTTTAAATTTTTTTAGTGAGCCGACAAAACAATTTTTTTTTACAGATTAATAAAAAAGTTTTTACGAAGTAGTTTAAGAAATATTGTGGGTTCTCATACCAATGTAGTTGAAATTGTTGATAATTTACTCAATATATGAGATAGAATAAAATATTTGATTGATAGAAATAAATAAGAATGATGTATAATATTTATAATGAATGGACATGATTATAAATATAGTCTATGGGATGCCTCTTTTCCTCTTCATGAAGAGGTGTCTTTTGACTTATTTATTAATTATTTATAAATGTTTACTATTATATTTTGTATCCCCATCTCATTTTTATATACATAACATATTTTATACATGTGTTTTAGTTCATATTTATTATGGTATTTATAGATATTGATTAATATGCTCAAGGATCAATTTGATGGATTATAATTGATTTCTACATTTGGTGAATTATAATTGATTTGTAGAAAGGGACATATCATTAGAAATTTTACTCTTAAAGTACATTGATGTGAAATTTGAAAATTAGAGTTTTTGTAAATTATTCTCCTATCTTGCAATCTTTCATGGCTTATTGAGCCTAGCAAACATATGACTAAATGTAAGTTTTAAAGAAATTTGTTGAAATGGTCACCCCTTAATTATGGAATCTACACCAAATTAACCTCTCTTTGTTATTAAAGGGAAATGTAAAAAATTGAGAATGGGAATATTTGCCCCACACAAATATAAATTTATCTAATATAAAGGGAAATATACTTGAAAAAAAATTGAGTGAAAAATATTTTCCCAACACATATTGAGTGTGTGCGTAAACTAGAGAATTTCACCTAATTACATTTACACATAAGAAATTATTTGGCATGTTGATATACTTTGACAAGAAAAAATTGAATGATTCACCTACTTTATAATGGACATTAACTATAGTATTAGCCTCACTACATACACATCCTTAAAATTTTCCGCAGTGTATCCAAGATCAAAATTCAACTTTGTTTCAAGTATCAAACATTGATTATTGTTCACTATTTAAAATTTAAAATGCAAAAATGTTTGTAAGCAAATCAAATATTGATTTCACTATTTGAAAGTTAAAATGCAAATATGTTTTTGCCAATACAAACTATTTGAAAATTAAAATGCAAATATATTTATCAACAAAAATTACATTTCTAATTATTAACTAATGAATATATTTTAATAAAATATATTTCATTTCATTTAAATTATAATTCACCATTATATATATAATGGTATGCTTTTATTTTCTATTTTATAAATACTTTCTATTATATAAAACATCATATTTTTTTTAAACACATTACAATAGAATCATCTCAAAATATATACATTCAATGTTATTCTCCAATACCTAATCCTCGACCATACACAACACCATGCATAAGTTATTTTTCAAAATAATAAAATAGAAAGTATAATACTCGACCATACACAAATGAGTTAATTTTCAAAATAAAAAAAATAGACAGTAAGCAAGCAACACAAAAATAGGAAACAAGAAATAAAAAACAACGAACATGAGCCTTTAAGTTCTAACTCAGAAAGACTTTAATATTTGCCCATTCATATCATAGTGACAAAAAGACTTTCGAAAAATCATAATATAGAAACCACTTGCACAGTGGAGTGTGATGTAAATATGATGTCACATATTGATATTTTAAGAAAAATGTCAAGCTCTGCTCACTTAGAGAGGTCCACATATTATTTCACAGGTATGGAAAAAAAAAATGTGTTGATGTCACATATTGATATTTTAAGAAAAATGTCAAGCTCTGTTCACTTAGAAAGGTCCACCTGTTATTTCACATGTATGGAAAAAAATGTGTTTCACAGTGGTTTAATTATAATTTAGAATTGTTATGGCAATTATTGAGATTAGAAATGGGTAGGCATGTTTTTTTAATAATAATTTACAGTAATTTTTATGACCATGATTGAGGTTAAATTTGGGTAAGCACACTCTTAAGATTTGTTGAATGTCATGATTAATTATATTGAATATTGTTATAATTTTTAAGTAAATTATTATATGAATCTAGCCAGATAATAGCAAACTTTATTCTTTACTTAAATATATTATATGAATCTAGCAAGATAATAGCAAACCTTAGGCAGCTTGTTTCCAATTTTACAGTGCTTAAACAGAATTTCTTTTTTTAATTAGTTTTAGAAAAGAACATACTTGACCCTAACATATATGGTAATAGTGAAAACAACCTAACAAGACATAAATCAGTAGCTCAAAAATATTAAAAGCAAACAATTCAATCAAACATGCAATACTATGCACTATCAAACCATTCAAGCGGCAGAATAAAGAGGAAGAACTTGAAAAATTAAAATTCTATAGGGTAATTTCAAAAACAGTCACAAAAATATAATTGATTTGATCGGTGAATATTTTCACAGCGTTAATGGAAAATTGAGCTTTATCATCTAGATCTTCAGATGTCTTTCTGGAACATTTTCAGGCCTTGACAAACAGGATGTTTTTTTAAACAAGTTTTACTTATATTAACATAGTAAAAAAGGTTTACATCCATGGCTTTATGTGGCCTGCCAAAAAAGGAAACCAGGCCACAGAGAACTTTAGAAGACCAAACACAGTATATCAAAGTTTCCGTGTCTGTACCTAATTAACTGACAGAGGTTCAGGACCTCCTGTAAACTAAAACAACAAACAGAGGCCAGTAATACCAACAGCCATATGACATGACTATATGACTGCATTGAGTGACAAAGTAAGAAGACCGCAGAGAAAAACAGCAGAGAAACAAGATGTCTTGATATACATTCTCATTTGTTAATTTCTACAGTATGGTAGTTTTTCATTTTCTCCTTATGCCACAAGTACAATCTTATCATATTTGTCATCTTTAGTCTCTATGTTTTAAATTTGGAGGTTGAGAGCAAGCTTTCAAACAAAGGCCTTCACCTGAAGTTATGCTACCAATACACCATTCATGGTAACAAAGATTAAGGTCAGCTGGGCTTGGTTTGGCAGTAAGTAATGGAGTGCACTTATTGCAGAGAGATTAGGGTAACATATTGAATTTTCTTGAAGGCTTAAGATGTGTCACTGGGGAAACTAAATAATAACCAAGTCAGATCATCTCAGGAGGAAAATATAATTCAAATTACAGATGATCTGTACATTGTGTAATCAAAGATCTCTAAAACACTGACATGACAACATGATTTCACTTTTACAAGTCAATTCAGTGCTAAACATCATGCAAAATGACAGAAACAGAGGAAAACAAACAAAGTTTTTTCATGAAAGCTTCAAATTCAATTACCATAAAATGAATCAAAAACGTCCAACTGGTATCTTTTCCTCTTGCTTGATATCACAGACCACCACCTCCTACCCCCTACACCAGAACCTGCTGGTATGGACAACCCAACCCACTCACTCACTCTTACTCCCGTCCGTTGATTAAAGTAACGTTTGACAAAGCTAGAATTGGAAGCCTTAATGGTCATAAAAGAGAAGAATTTAATATTCATATGCATGCGTGCAATGCAATAACAGCAACTAACTGTAACTAACTAGTGCAACTTCTTCAATGAGGAGGGGGGATTGGAGTAGGCTTGCCCCTTCTTCGACTTAGAAATTTTGTAGTAAACAGACATGAAATTGTTCTCTGCTCCATACCTGCATAAACATGAATAAGCATATTCATTCTGTAGGGCAGCAGAAAACAAAGAAACCATAAACAGAAGAAAAAAGGAGTAGGAAACCTACTTTCTACGAACAGCATCATAGAGGGTTCTGTCAAACATTTTCCAGAACTCTTCCTCGCTCTGTTCTACAACAGCATAGAGGCACTGATAAGATCCATTCTCCCGCAGCCAATTCTCCATGCTTTTGGTGGCTTCAACCCCATCCCACACTTCATTTCTCAGCACCGGAAGCGGTACTGTCCATATTCCAACATCGGTCCACATCTGAGCTTCTTCTGTGTCTGCGGCCTGCATGTCTTTCTCGTACTCTGGCTCACAGTCCAGCATGGCGCCCATCCTCTTCTTGGGCAGCCGGTGAGGGCAGAGCCACATAGGATATGTCTGCGCGCACCACAAAAAATCCGAAAATGGTAATAATGATGTTTATAATATATATATATATCCAAAAACCCAACTCAACTCAGCTCAACTCTTTAAGGGGACCATAAAAGCAAGCAGTTTACAGTGTGAGTCCTGCAATGAATCAATCATACTTACCTCAAAGTTGTCGTGGCAGAACTTTAAACAATCGGCGACCTTCCGAGAGGGAATCAGCATGTCCTGGCATGCATGGCGTTGCTCGTAATAGTTTCTCAGGGAGCTTGTCATTGTCAATTTCAGCAGGCTTACCTTCAATATCACATACACGGAATAAACATAAAGCATTGTCATTTGAATCATTTTTCAAAGCTTTTGCTAGTACAGAATCTTGATTCATTTGAACATATAACAGTGCAGGAAGCATTATCATGTGAATCATTTTCCAAAGTTTCTGCTAGTACACCTGTGCTTAAACCAGATAAACAGAGTACTGATTCATTTGAACATATAACAGTGCATGGGGCACATTGAATATAGATACTGGCAAACTCATGTAAACCCTAAACCCTGTTTTAGTATACACCCCGAGGTTGATTGCATTGAATATGGATGTGATTGCAGATCTCCTTCTAAACCCCGTTTTGCGATGCACTTTGAAATTGCTGACTCCCAAGATGAAACAAAATGTCAGTTTCTTAGTCACAAACTGTGATGCACTTTGAAATTGCTAACTCTCAATTTGAAACAAAATGTCAATATCTTAATTACAAACTCTAGATGCATATGTGGGAAGGGAAAAAGCTAATCTTGTAGCAAAAGAAATCATTTGATAAATATGAAATGAATCTAGTAGAAACTTTAGGTATGGTCTGTGATTCAGATTTTGTGTATGGTATGATGATGGCCCTATAGGTTTTGCCCAATTCTGAATCAACCCAGATATTTGAAACCCAATTCTGAATCAACCCAGATATTTGACAAAACAATCAAAGTTCCAGCAGATTCAAAGAAGTCCAAAGGTTTTGCCCAAATTCTGAATCAGCCCAGATAATTGAAAAACCAATCGAAGTTCCAGATCAATCAAGCAGACTCAGGGGAGTTTGCTACATGATTAGACAGCTCCAAATATTAGTAGTTTGAAACACATTTTCAACCCTTAATCCCTCTGACCGCTTAATTGATCTGAATAGCTCAAAAGTTAAAATGAAATCGTGCTCCTAAATTATTTTCAACACTTAGTCCTTCTGACCGCTTAATTGATTTGAATAGCTCAAAAGTTAAAATGAAATCGTGCTCCTAAATTATAAGATGAATTTATGCTAGAAAATAACAGAAATAAGGGATATGTTGACAACTAACCTTGGGCGGCATCAGCCATCCGAGGAAGAAGCGGAAGAGAGGATGATTCCCCATGGGAACGATGAGAGCGCCTTCCCAATACAAGGATCTGGTGTGCCGATGGTGATACTCACGAGCAGGCACGTACTCAACAAACTTGCCTCTCTTCAACGCAGTGGCAACATGGGTGTGGAACCAGGGCTTATACCACCATCCAATCTCGTTAATCACATTCCCTTTGCAAGTCGCCTCTTCTCTTGAAGCATACCTGCCTGTTGTGATCACAGCGTTTGTCTCGTTGAAGATCATAGTTTCAACAAAATCGGGCACCTGCAAAACAATCAAATAATAAACGTCATTTCATCTAAGAAGAGAAAATAACAATGGTGGCTTGCCGGGTCTGTGAAAGTGAGTAGCTAAGACAATCCCAAGTCCTACCGAAATTCAAGTCATATTAAGTAATATGTCCTACCAAGATACTAGTTCTACAGTGACATTTAAGATTCAAGTCCTGCCAAAAGAAATTTTAGTGTTTGTCATGAGATTTACCTTTTCTTCGTAATCGTTTTGAGGCGGGCGGAAGGATTCCAGGTAGTGGTTGGCGATGTCATCCAGGTTACCGGTGACAGGACTGTAAGTGACCTTCATGTATTCCTTGACGGGAGTGAGTCGGAACTCGGCTCCGACAAGCAAGCCGATGGAGCCATGCGACCAGGGCACCGCATGGAAGAGGTCGGAGTACTCGTTGTCAGCAGTGGCCCTGACCAGAGACCCGTCGACCAAGACGAGCTCGTAGGCAACGCAGGTATCGGAGAAGAGGCCGAAGAGGTGGCTGCTGCCCTCGATGCCGTAGCCATTGATGACCCCACCCACGGTGAGATCGTCGAGTTCGGGGAGCACCTGGGGCGCCATCCCCAGCGGCAGCACGGCGGCGCTAACCTCCGACATGCAAACCATGGGCTCGCACTTGATGAGCATCCTCTCCCTGTCCACCCACACGATGTCAGTGAGATGGGAGAGATCCACCTCGAACCTGTGAGAACGCTTGTGCTCCGAGTGCCTCATGGAGACCTCGAGCCACGGCCTCCGTGCCGTGCAGATCATCCCGTCTAGCTTCGGGTGCCGCCTCTTGATGCGATCCTGCACTTTCTTGATCGCCTGCCTGTGCTTCTCCTCGGACGGGGGGCCGTGGATCAGGCGCCGGATAGTAGCCCGCCATTGAATATACTGATAGAACAAGAAGGACAAAGGCAGAACGATGGGGACTATCAACACCCACCTGAACTGCACCAGAAAATCTGCAAACGAATTCGGCCGCTTCGCTCTCTGACGACCACAGCCGGGCATCCCCATTTCACCCAAACCCAAAACAAAAGCAATGGGTTTCCTCTGCTGCTCGAATTGAAGTGAATGAGAGGAAGAATGCATGGAAACAGCAGAGCTTCCTTCCTACATTCCCAAGCGAGTGCCAGTGGCAGTAGCCCACGTGTCTTTGAATCTTTATCACAACAGAAGTTGTTATGTTACATTCCCCACCTTCATGATAAATTTCTTTTTTTTTCACGTAAAATACAAAAATCTACGCGCCCGGAACATGGCTGGCCCCAACCCCAACTTTTTCTCAGGCACTTCACAACGTTCTATGTCACTTTTTGGTACAGCGAAAAGCACTCGTTTGGATAAATAGGGTTTCTATAATGTCATATAAACCAGAATTTCAAGGACTCCATGTGCCCTCCGAGAATCCAATCTTGGCAGATCACTGCACATGCCACAATTTCGATTAAGTTGTTTATGTGACATGATAAAATATCAGATCTTGTTGTTCACATGTAACAACTGACTTGCCCGTTTCGACGTTGTGATGCGAGAAACATATAAAAAACAAACAAGTGAGTACATTACAACCACTACCTCACACTTTCCCACTTAGTATCATGTTAGTTTTTTTTAAATATAATATATGTTGGGATATATATTATTTAATGTTTATTTATTATAATAATTAAGCACTAAATAACCTACACTTTCCCACTTAGTATCATGTTAGTTTTTTTTAAATATAATATATGTTGGGATATATATTATTTAATGTTTATTTATTATAATAATTAAGCACTAAATAACGTTATAATGATTATAAAATACGATTGTAAAATATGTAATTTTGATGTTTAGTTTTTGTTTACTTGCATAGTGTTCTTATGTTTATTTATTAATTATTTATGTTTTCTTGTCTTCTATGTTATTGAGTTTCTATATCATCGAAGAGACACTATTGACATCACCATAATCATTAAATCTTAGCCAACCTACCTTCTTGCATGTTTGGTACTCCTTTGTGTTATACTGCATGGTTTTTTTTAGATAGTTTGATTATTTATTTTATTGACATTCTATGTTTATCATTTTGATAATTATTATCAACGATACCACATGATCCCCAAATCTAATGTTTTTAGGAATTTTTTTGAACGATTTGTATTGTGGGAGAGAATCAAATATGTGTGTCGTTTCTTTCTCTATGATCATTAAAGATGTCAACTCACAGAAACTTAGTGCCCCATCATTATACTCCTTCAGCACCAACATTTTCCACCTATTGATCTCGTACATGATGTAATAATGCGTAACTTCCATCCCATGTATAATTCCTTTGTTTTCTCTATTAATGTCCAATCAAATCCCTCGTTCAACCCCCAACATTTTCCACCAACTCTCATGTCTATTGTAACCACACCTAGCATCCATCCTGCGGATGATTTTTTTGTCTTCTTTGTTTTTGTCTAACTTCCAAGGTCAACTTATCACACCATGCTTCTAGCCTTTACATGAGACATAAATGTGCTAGGCTTCCAACCCGCACACTGCACTAGGGCTCCAACCCATGTGTGAGATGTTACTGCACTGGGTCTCCAACCCATAGATGACATGTAACTAAGTCAAGCTTCTAACCCGTGCCAATAGGGAATTGTGCTAGTTTCCCTACCACACATGCCAAGAATAATTGTGTCAGGCTCCAATGGTGCATACCTCAATCACTTTAGCAACTAGGCCTCACTAAAGTACTCCTTATGACACAAGACACATTGATTATCTCCCTAATTACCAGTGCATCCACCATCGCCATACTAGTAGCACATTCATTGTCACCATGCAAATTGCCACTCATGTTTTTAGAGAAGATACCACCCAAATTATAACCTAAGTTGCCACCAAAAAAAATCATTTTCAAATTTCTCATTTTACACTTTTACCATTTTAGTGGTAATTTGGGTTGTAACATAACACTTTTTGCACCAAGAGTATCAAGGCACATCTACAACTTAGTACAATAGAGATGTTGTCACGTTTGTAATGCTTATATGTTGGTTTCAAAAAATATATATTTCCTATAACAAATAATAATAATACTATATGTTAGCTAAATATAGATACAAAATGAAAAGAAACTCTCTATATATGAAAGAGGGAGATTTTTTATGTACACATAATATAAAAAAATACTATATAGAGAGATAAATGAGAGATACCATATTTACACATAAATAGAAATATTATAAGTGCATTATTTACTTGTAAATTTGTTACCCTCTCTTCATATGCACCTAGATCCATCTTAAATGATCAAAACATTTACAGCTCGAGAAATTTGGTCGTTATTGGTTCTTGATAGATTTGGAGTTAAGATGGATTTGTGTTGGTTTAATTGCAACCAAGAAACATCTTCGAAGACATCCACACTTGCAACAAGCAAAACATCGGAGATCCTCTATTACATCCATTTAAATGTTAAAAAACGGAATGATGAAAACATCCACAATTATGACATGAAACTTCCATTGTTACAACTAATGTCAAAATGTCATATTGATTTCCTTAATTTGGTTGCAACTATGACATTATTTATATTAAAGATACATATGATTAGTGGTTTTAAGTGCTTTCACAATAAAGTTCATTTTTTTTTAAACTGGGAGATTTTATTATCGAAAAAAGGTGCGGTCGAAACCGCGAAAAAATTACAAAATTTTAGAAAATTTAAGCCAACATGGTGCCTCAAATAGAAAATTGTTACAAACTACTAATGAATTTTTCAAACACTCAAATGAAATCTTGACATAGAACAACCTTACTGAATACACTCAAAAAAAAACTCTAAGGATAAAAGTGAAGAGACATTGCATCTAAATTAAATTGGTGGGGAAGAGCTCGCCTTTTTTCCTGACTTCGTGTTACCATTGGATGTGATGCTACATGTGTTTTCTTCTTCTTTTCGACTACCATCCAAACTTCATTAAAATATATTGGATCATTTGTAATGTCTATGATTCCTAGGTTTTCTTGATCTAAAGCTTCTTGTTTTTCTTGATCTGATACCTCAGCAACATCAGCCTGATCTGCCCAACATGTTGATGGCTTAGGGGATTGTTGGATCCAAAGTCCCTTATCTGAGACCTGAAGGGAAAATGCTTTTTTCTCCGGCTTCTGAGTGGAGGTGTGGCACGAGACTTGAGATAACGGAGTGTGTTGAATAGGAGGATCTATTTGAGAAGTATGTTCATTGTCTTATGGAGGCTCTTTGGAGTCTTTTGAAATTACTTGATGAGTGTCATTAGATCCGACCCACCAAGTAGATTTTCGATGCTTTATGATCTTCCTGATGTTAAAATATTGTAACTTCAAAGAACATTCTAATTATATTTGAGTTATTATCTTATAGATCAAATCCCCTTTTGTGGATTGATTATGTCAAGACTTCCATAAGACCAAATCCCCTTTTTTGGATTTGTCAAACCATATTTATATAGTGGCATTTGTAAAGTCATCCCCTAGGGTTTATAAAGTGGTTTTAACCACTCTTGGAAGAAGTCATCCCTACTAAGTGAATAGACATAACCCTAGCGCCTCCTCAACGAGTATTTATAAGTGAGGATGGCACCTCACTTGTTAATTCACTCACTCACTCATCTAGTGCGCATCTTTTGAAGGCAGTTGTAGTTGCAGGAGGAAGGAGAAGAGAGGTGCATGCTAAGTCCTAGTTTATTCTTGGAGTTTTGGTATTCGTCTTGGCATTGTATTTGCAATATATTATTAAGGAATCTTTTGTTGGGTTTTCTCCCCCATAAGGGTTTCCTGGGATAAAATGTTGGGTACCTTGTGATTGTGTTTCTTTCAATGATCCTCTTTATGTTGTTGTTTTCGAAATACATTGAGAAAATTGAAAATAACCTAATAACAACATTAATCTTAACATGGTATCAGAGCTTGACTAAATAGAGAACCTTTCACTAGGTATCTAAAAACGTCATTGTTGTTATACAAGAGAATTAGGGATTTTTACTGAAGAGGAATTTCTGACCAAAAACTATCTAGGGATGTGCGCCCTACCCTAGCGCATCTTTTGGCAACTTAAGCACACCTTTTCAGTGGCCAAATTCTTTGAAAATTCAAACCCTGGTTTTGACTGGTACTAGAAAACCAGGAAACTAGAACCAGTACCAGAAGTACCAGTCCAAAAGTGCGCAGGTCAAGTTTCAAGGGCTAAAACTTGGAATTTTCTAAAACAATCAGTTCCAGCCAACTCGCCTCAACCCATTGCATCTCCTGGCAAGTTCAAATTCATTTTCTGAGCACTTTCATTTTCTGGTCATTTTCCTAGCTCCAGGTCAAGATGTCTGCAAGCACCAAGCCCATTGACAAGTTAGAAGGTGTGGAAAATTTATGTGCCTGGAAGTAAAGAATTGGACTCATTCTTGAAGAGAATGATCTTGCAAAATTCATAAAAGAAAATGTACTGAAACCCGAAGAAGAAGCATCCAAAGAGAAGTACAAGAAGGATATGATTAGGGCCAAAAGAATAATTGCAAATTCCATTAAAGACCACTTGATCCCTCAAGTGTCTTCTAAGAATACTCCAAAACATATGTTTGATTCTCTAACCAGAATGTATGAAGGAAAGAACATCAACCTGAAGATGAATCTGAGAACCCAACTCAAGAATATAAAGATGCATAAAGGAGAAATATTTCAAGACTATTTCTCTAGGGTTTCTCAATTCAAGAAACAATTAGAAGCAATTGGAGACAACTTAGATGAATATGAACTCATAATGACAACTCTTTATGGTCTCACTAGACCTTGGGATTCCTTCATCCAAACTATCTGTGCAAGAAAAGAGAAACTCCAATTTGACAGTCTATGGGAAGAATGTGTTCAAGAAGAAGCAAGAGTGGCCAACCGAGAAGTCATACTATTAATGGATGAAGATCAAGCCCTAGCTACTCATGCTAAAGGAGGAAAAAAAAGGTCTCATTTCCAAAAGGAGGCCAATTTTCATAAAGAATCTCACCCTCCAAAGAGATTTAAGAAATATCATAAGGGTCAAAGAAAGGGAAAATACTTATCCTCTTATCAATGTTATCACTGTGATAAGATGGGACACATTGCTAAGAATTGTCCTTCCAAAAAGGAAGAATACAAGAAGAGAAATTAAAAAACACAACATGCCCATGCAGTTGAAGATGATGAGCCACCCAAGAAGTTGACTAAAGAAGAAATTGAATATTATGTTTTGTTTTCTGCCCTCTCGGGATATGTGACACATGGAGATGATACTTGGATCATAGATAACATTGCCTCTAAGCACATGATAGTTCAGAAATACATTCTCTCTAGCCTTACAGAAAAGGACTTCCCCCAGAAAGTTTTAGTTGGAGATGATTATTAGTACCCTATCAAAGGAATGAGAGAATTCACCTACAAGCTGGATTCAGGAACTCCAATGAGAATGAAGAATGTACTTTATGTACCAGGTTTTAAAAAGAACTTACCTTCTATCTCAACCCTAGATAAGAAAGGTTTAAGGGTTGCATTCATAGATGATGAAGTTCTTATCTAGCCTAAAGGAAAAACTATAGAAAATGTAGTTGTTATTGGAACAGAAGAAGGAGGTTTGACAAGTTAAAAGGTCACTCATATGTAGTCTTAACTCACTCTACTGAAATTCCTTGTGAACTTTGGCACAGAAGACTAGCTCACATCACCTACAAATCCTTACCATATGTAAGCAAGGTAGTTATAGTTTTACCAAAATTTAAGGTTGATCATGAAGGTGTATGCAAGGGATGTGCACAAGGAAAGAACATAAAGAATCCTTTCCCAAAGAGAGACAGTAAAGTAGAAGGAATCTTGCAAATCATCCTCTCGGATGTATACGGTCCAATGCCACCAACCTCTCAAAGAGGGTATGTATACTATGTATCATTTATTGATGATTACTCTCGTAAGACTTGGGTTTATTTCTTGAAATCAAAAGATGAAGTACTCAGAAAGTTCAAGGAATTCAAAGCCTTGGTAGAAAACCTCTCCGAAATAAAAATCAAGATACTCAGGTCAGATAATGGAGGAGAGTACACCTCAAATGAATTTGGAATATTTTGCAGAGATGTTGAGATTAAGAGGGATCTCACCACTCCCTCTAATCCTCAAAAAAATGGTGTAGCAGAAAGGAAGAATAGAACAATTATGGAAGTAGTGGAGACTATGATTCACAATCAAGATCTTCCAATGCACTTATGGGTTGAAGTAGCAAGAACAACAATTTATGTCCAAAATAGATTATCCTGTAGTGCACTTGGATTCAAAACCCCTAAAGAAATGTTCACTGGAAAGAAGCCAAAAGTAATCCATCTAAAAATATTTGGTTGTCTAATATTTGTACACATTCCAAAAGAAAAGAGAACTAAGTTGGATCCCTCAGGAAAGAAGGGAATATTTGTTGGATATTGTGAGGTCTCTAAGGCCTTCAGAATTTACATAACAGGTTACCATCATATTGAGATCAACAGAGATGTAACCTTTGGTGAAGATGCATCACTCAAGAGATCAAGGAAATGCCATCTTGAAGAAGAACATGTAGCTCCCAAAGTTGCAGAACCCGTGAAGGAAGTTACAGTTACCCCTGATGATGAGATTCCAGAAGATCATGATATGATAGAATCTCAAGAACCTCCCCATATGACGATCTCTCATAAGAGAAAGCCAGCTTGGGAGAGAGAACTTATTCAATATGCAGAGAAGTATGGTGCCCTAGAAGGAACCATGAGACAAAGCAAGAAACCTAAGCTATTCTCTAGCTTTACAGCCTTGATGTGTGATCTCGTAGAAAAGGAACCTACTTGCTTTGAAGAAGCCATTCAGAAGAAATAATGGGTGGATTCCATGACAGAATAATACGAGTCCATTATAAAGACTGATGTATGGGAAGTAGTTCCCAGACCAAAGAACAAACATGTGGTATCTTCCAAATGGATATATAAGATAAAACATGCAGCAGATGGAAGTATTGAAAAACATAAAGTAAGATTTGTGGCTCGTGGTTTTTATCAAAAGGAAGGTATGAATTATGAAGATACATTTGCTCTTGTAGCCATACACACTTTTATCAGAACCACCATAGATCTTGTAGCCAAAATGAAGTGGAAGTTACACCAAATGGATGTGAAAACAACCTTCTTAAATGGTGTTATTTAAGAAGAAGTGTATATAGAACAACCACAAGGGTTTGAAGTTGAAGATAGAAAAACTCATGTTTGCATGTTGAAGAAAGATTTGTACGGGTTGAAGCAAGATCCTAGAGCTTGGTATGGAAGAATTGATAGTTTTCTGACAAGATTTGGATTTACCAAGAGTAAAGTTGATTCCAACCTTTACTTCAAGGTTATGAATGATGAGACAGTTATATTACTATTGTATGTGGATGATTTATTCTTAACAGGAGAAGAAAATTTCATCACAGATTGTAAGAAGAAGCTCGATGCAGAGTTTAAGATGAAAGACCTAGGCTCGATGCATTATTTCTTAGGTCTTGAAGTATGGCAGAGTCGAGAAAATATCTTCCTTAACCAAGGGAAGTATATAGTTGAAATATTGAAGAGATTTGACAAGTTGGAATATAAATCCACGAACACACCATGGAAACAAATTTGAAGCTCCTGGTTGATACTTCGTCAGATTTGGTTGATGCTACTCTAAACAAACGTATTATTGGTTCGTTGAGGTATCTGATGAATACGAGGCCAGATATATGCTTTGTTGTGAACACCTTGAGTCAGTATCTGATAGAGCCCATATGTGTTCACCTTGTAGTTGCAAATCCTGTGATGAGATACCTTAAGGGTTCATTGGATTATGGTCTCTGTTATACTGGAGATCATGACTTCAGATTGTATGGTTATACTGATTCAGATTGGGTTGGAAGTGCTTCTGATAGGAAGAGCACTTCAGGATGTTTTTTCAGTTTTGGGTCAGCCATGACTTCATGGCAAAGTAGGAAGCAATCCAGTATTTCTCTCAAAACGATAGAAGTGGAATATATTGTAGCATGTTCTGCTAGTTGTGAAGCCATATGGCTTCAGAAGTTGTTGACAAGTCTATTCGATCTAGAGATGGAAGCCACCGTGATTCTATGTGATAACCATAGTTGCATAAAGATGATGGAGAAACCAATGTTCCATGATAAGTCGAAGCACATAGAGATTTGGTATGACTACATTCAGGATATGGTGTAGAGGGGAGTTGTAAAGCTCCAATATGTTGGCACAAACGAGCAGGTTGCAGATGTGTTGACCAAGCCTCTATCTTGTGTAAAGTTTGAGTACTTCTGAGACAAGCTTGGTGTTGTTCGAAAGGACCTCCCTCAAAAGGGGGAGTGATGTTGATGATATTATAGTATCCTGACCAACAGCGGGTAGATCCGTTAGGATTTTATATCCTAGGGGATTGATCATCCTCGGGTAGATCTCGAAGGTCCAGTAAGGACAGTCTGTTAGAATACGTGTGCATGTATATGCTAGTTGTGGTCAGTAGTGCTAGCTCCATTAGGATTTTATATCCTAGGGAATCTTATGATTCATGGGAAGATATTGAAGGTCTGGTAAGGACGGTATGTCAAAGTACCATGTGGTAGCTTCTTGGGATTTTATATCCTAGGGAATATTATGATTCCTGGGAAGATCCCGAAGGTCCAGTAAGGAAGGTTTGTCAGAGTACCACAAAAAAATTTTGTTGCACCTGCCTCATTATGTTGCCATATGATTATGATGTTGTTGTCTCAGCCTTGTGTTGATGATGTTGTTGTTTCAGCCTCATGTTGTTGATGATGTTGTATCATCCTCATGTTGTTGATGATGGTGTACCAGACTTGGGTTGGTGATATTGTTGTTCTAGCTTTATGCTAATTGATGTTGATGTTTCAGCTTCATGTCGATGATGATGATGATGATTCTACTCCAACTCCATGCTGTGAATGATGATGATATTGATGATGAGAAAAAATTCCGATGATAATTTGTAGATGTCTCAGTCAGTTTTCTAGATGTTGTTGATGATGTTTCCCTCTCTCTCTCTCTCTCTCTCTCTCTCTCTCTCTCTCTCTCTCTTGATGATGTTGTATTGGGTTATGTCAGTAGAATACCCTTTTCGTTAAGGGGGAGTGTGTTACCCATGATTTTGGTCAATCTTGATGGTGTATTGATGATGGTGTACTCAGGCTCCTCATAAGAACTTTCTCCTGAGAAAAGTGGCATTCATCTCTTCCTAGAAAACTTACTTTTGAAGAGAGTTCGCAGGTTGCTAATATCCTAGGGTGCGAGAATGACTCATTCTCATAGGTTGCCTTCAGCTAGGGTGTGAACTTCTCGCACTGTGCTACATAGCTAGGGTGCGAACTTGTTCTAAAGCTTGAAAAAAGATGAAGTCTCGATGGTTCTAGAAGGGAATCTTCTAGAATAATGGGTTGGCATTCGAATGGTTATCCTTTTACTAGTTTCTCTGATATTGTGGGATCATTCTTATCTAAGTAACCATCTCATTCTCTCCTATATATCAATGGAATTCTCGTGGAAAAGGTTAAGCAAGATTCATTGCAGAATTGGTGAAAGAATTGTGTGAAGGACCTAGCTTGAACAAGAGCTTGGAGACTCTAGCAAGTCTATCAAGAGGGATTTGATCTTCTTCATGCAAGGATTGAGCAAGTGTGTGTGTTGGAGTTGAGAGCCACCAAAAGGAA